>NDXB01010477.1:87492-108485 GCA_002631895.1 Agapornis roseicollis
TTTTTTTTTTTTTTTGCTAGTTAATCATGACCTTATATAATGCAGTTCAGTCATTTAAATTTCTACATTGGTTCTCATGGTGTAAGACCTGAAACTTGCTGTAAATCAACTGTTTTCATGGGTAAGAGCTTTTCGTCTGAAGTGAGAAATGTGATGAAGGGGAAGGGAAGCAACAAAGAGCTTGATCACTGTCCTTCCAACAGAGATACACAGGGGCTTTTGGCTGTATTTTCCATAGTGTGTTGGGCACCTCACAGTGAATACCTGACTGTCCTTGAACATGGCTTCCTGGGGAAATGTCATTAACACTTAGAAAAACTTGTTGGTGGGATTCAGGTCAGGTGGATTTTATTATGCCATTGTTTCATTATTGAAGAAGAATTAATGAGATGCATTCTGTAAGCATGAAGTATATAGTACATGGTCCATATACCTATCTCACAGGGGATCCATTCCAGAAAATAAGAAGTTTGGCCTCATTGGCTTTCCACACATGTGTGGATGTGTTAGAATCTGGAGCTAGTTATGAATCACATTCTTAGTAATGATGCTATTGAAAACTTGTTTTGTTTAGTTTTTCTTTGTAAGGTGTATGTAAGCAGACATTTTGATTTTTGAGAACTGCAACTTCTATTTGTTAGAAATATTTCTTCATAAAATATATCTGTAAAACAAGCTGGCTTCATTTGCTGCCTGTTACAACAGCAAACAAAATATCTCAATCTTGGCTGTGTTTTGCGGTAACAAAAATCGGACAGCTGTAGTGTGGATGCCCTTTGGTTTAAGTGGTGATGTTTCAGAATATCCCTGTGTTGGGGAGGATCACAAGTTTTTCTCTGATCTCTTTGAGGAATTATACCATCTGGCATGTGGATGGCAGAATGTGAATGAGATTGCTAGAGGTGTATTGAAAAGTAACACAGGCTTAGGCTACCACAGATAGTTAAGCTGCAAGACACTAATCCTTTCACAGTAATAATAGATTTCTTTTGAGAAACTTGGATGATTCAGAAATATTTGAATACAAGTCAAGTCCCAAGTATCACAATACAGTCTAAGAATAATTAAAAGTTGACGTCGCTAGAGCTGTAAACAAGACTCTTTATCTTGCTAAACTTGCTCTGAAATTCCAACTGGCAACTGAATTTGTGTATTTTAAATAAGGCCAAAATAACAGAACAGCAGATGCTGTCCTGTCCTTTGTCTTTTCCTGATAAAATTGACTGATCCTGCTTAATGGCGTCATTAATTATTCATGCTTATCGCAGAATATCTGCTTAACAACCCTTTGTTTTATTAAGATATTAAACATATATTTTTCCCTTTTTAGTGTATAACCTGCCAATAGTGATATAAAAACATTCTTAAACATGGAAGCTTTTTCAGTGTTGCTGTACAAACCCATCAAATGCTAACCATTAACATGCTTTTTTTCTGTTACTTGTAAGTAGGAGAAAATACCCCTGTTTTTCAAAGGCTAATAAACATTCCAGTAGAGAACAAAACTGACTTCTCTTTTTGGGCAGGAGTCCATTGAAGAGAATGACAGCAGCTTGGATAAGTTGGTTTTTCTCACCTTCCAGCGTACACTAGTAACTAGAAAACTCAGCTAATTCTGGGTTAGTATTGATTGCCGACTTTTTTAAATGGCATGCCTACATTGTGTTTTGTCTCTTGAAAGAAATGCTGTAAAGACCTTAGTTTGCAGTTGCTTAATCTGTTAGAGTAATTTGTTTACCTGATTCTATTGCTAGATATACTACCCAGGTACAAGCCACTTTTTTGTGGTGGATAAAGAGACTTAGCTGATAAAGGAGTTTATTATGTTTCTCTGCTGTAAAGTACATTGGTCTTGCTCACAGAAAATGTTAGTACTTTCTTCTTTGTTTGAACCATACCTCTATTTTTCCAGTAATTGTTGTCTTTGACTTAGATCTCATTAGGATTATGCTAAGGTCACTGAATGGCATGTCAGCTTAATTACGGTGGCTTTCAAGCTGAACAGTTCTGACTCACAAGTAGGAATTCACAGTTAGGTAAATGAACAATCTGAAGTCTCTGAGCTGCATACCATGCAATGCTTAGCTCTGTGCACTAAGATGTTGCATGAAGACAGTGTTCCTTGGCTCCAGTAAATGGCAGCTGAAGTTCAAAAGCCCTTGACTTGTAATAGGACTGAACCACTTTAAGGGTTGACCACAAGTTGTAGTTTTTAGCTGTGTAATTTTAAACAACGTAGGCATGAACAGGCCTCTGTTATCCCAGTTAAAAAGTTGTATAATGGTGTAGTGGTGGTGGGGAGTGTGAGATGTCTGGTACTCTAAGGGAAAGCAGTGTGGCTTTTTCATTGCAAACAGTGAAGTATTAAATAGTTCTAAGCACTCCACAGGGGAAAAAAAAAAAAAAAAAAAAAAAAAACAAAAAAAAATGTCCCACCATCAGGTTANGTGGTGGGGAGTGTGAGATGTCTGGTACTCTAAGGGAAAGCAGTGTGGCTTTTTCATTGCAAACAGTGAAGTATTAAATAGTTCTAAGCACTCCACAGGGGAAAAAAAAAAAAAAAATAGAAAAAGCAAAAGAAAATGTCCCACCATCAGGTTAAAAGTACAGCTCTTCAGGAAAGGACTCTTTTGACCCAGAAGTCTCCATGTGATGAAAACAACTTTATTATAATTATGCCGGGGCATGTGTCATTGCATATGTTGTTACTTCAAAGTCATATCTTTCTGCAGCTGGATGATGTGACCAACATAAGGATTCTGTTTGCAGTGACAGGCAGCTTCCATTTTTAGTCATCTCTGTTTCTTTTTAAACTCCCTGTTTTACCAAACTGACATCCACATATCTTATAGATCAGACTGCTGTGTGTTTCTATAATATAACTGGCTTTATTTTGCACTTCAAAGGTCTTTTGCAGTGGTGCTTATCTGCACAAACATCAGATGGACCTAATAAAAAATGTCAGAATACAGAGGAAAGCAGAACATGGCAAGAAACAGAATCTTTTTTATGTGTGTGTATTCCAGAGTAGATACATCAGCAACATCCTTCATTTATCTTCAGGTATCTTCACAGTCTTTAGTGTTTATTCAGTTTTGAGAAGAATTAACTCAGGTGATTTTGAGTAAAAAAGAGACAAGAAAAAAGTGCATTAAAAAAAAAAAAAAAAAAAAAAAAAGGACCCTTTAAAATTGTCCCANTTCCTAAAAGATTGTATTTTGCATTATTGTATGTTGCATTATTGTATGTTATTGTTTGAACAATGTACTAAGATTTAAAAAAAAAAAAGAAGAAAAAGAAAGTGTACCTTTTATATTGTCCCTAAAGTTCAAGTAACTGAAGTACTTGTAAATCTCTGTTGGCAATAGACTTGTCAGTAATAGCAGCTACATTTAGTCAATGATAAAGGGTAGAGCTGTGTATCATGATCACGTTAAATTATAGTCCTGATGAAGGAAGCCAAGAAATGCACTGTTTCAAAGACCTTGTCCAGAGCGTCTGTCATCTGGTGGCTGAAACCAGCAATCTGAGGGACCTGTGCTACAAATTTGGATTTGGGCTAGAATTGAAGCCTAAGCAGACCATGGGCAAATGCTTGAAAAGCAATAACTAGAACAGAGCAATAAGGATCAGTGATCTCTATCCAAGATAGGATGAATATTGGTGCAGGGCAAATGAGGACTAGGACTAAACAGTGAATGAGGATCTCTGCTGTATTGTAATGGCTGTATCCTATGAGTGGTGTCCTGGTTATTTCATGCTGCTCTGTCAGCTTCACAGGTTTGTTCATCATCTCCTGGAATATTGATTTATAGGAGCACAGCTGTGGTCAACTGTATCTTTATTATTTTATTTAGGCTGGACTGTTTCTAATTTAAAAAGAGACATTGCCAAGTGGCATTGTGTAATTGATTGCCTGGCTGGGGGGAGATAAAGCACTGACATAGAAAAGAACTTGAGAGGCTTTTAAGTTTTCTGACGAACTGTAGCTTTCACCTTGGCCTCAGTTTCTCAGGATGTCTGAGAATTGTAGTTTGCTGCAGTGGGTTGGGATCTCTTAAATGCCTTTCCTAGGGAAAGAGAAGAAATTTTCCAGGACACGTGCCTCATGCATTTCTCAGGACTGTTTGCACAGGTTTATACACTCTCAGTGTGATCTATACAGTAGCATGCTGTAGACACAAGACCATTTTAACAGAGGAAGAAGGAGAAGATGGGTAGGTTCATGTTTTTTTAATACTTCATCTGTTTAATTCATTATCAGTAATTAAACTCATAGGCTGATTATGGAATGGAAAAGAAATATCACAAAATAGAAGTATTGTGTCTTTTACTTTAAAATGCACGTGGCTGTTGGCTCAGATTTTTCCAGATACTTTCACCTACGAATTCTGAGCTTCTTCTATGAAACCAGCAATAAAATGACCACCAACATGCAAATCTCTTTCAATTTCAGTTTCAAAATGAACCACTAATATACAGTCTCTTTCATCATGGTACTATGCTTGATTTCATTTTCTGTGGGATGAAATTGATAGATGAAAACTCTTGCAGCTACTTCAACACAAATTAAGTAGCTGAATTTCTAGTTCATTCAGATATGAATGGTTATTAATGAATATATTTTGCTGTGGTCAATTTGGCAATCAGTAACAGGTGTGCTTACATGTAGACTGATGATGGTCAACCCTAATCGGTTTGTACAGTTCATTGTGACCTGATGCTTCCTGGGACACTGATCAAAGTCCTGCAAATCTCTCTAATGCAAAGAGTTATTCATTATACCCCTCAGCACATTCTTTGAGAGGATTGGCAGAAGATCCGTGATTTCTATAATAAATCCAAAGCACACAGAATAACCCCCAGTCAGAGGTGGTAACCTGGTATTTCTGCATGATGGATTTCAGGACACTAGTGGCTGGTATTCCCCAGAGATATGTAACATCTTCATTATTTTATATCAGGCTGGATTTTAAAAAATTATCTTCAAAACTCAGTATCTCAGGAGTAGCTTTCTGAATAGTCCACTGTGCAACAGTGTTTAAGGGGCAAGAAGAAGTAACTGACTGTTCTTGCAGGATAGTCATTGATGTTTTCCTCTTTAGTTTTTTCTGACTCAGGGTTACGAAATATTAAAACAAAAATGAACATTGCTTAAGATAAAAAAATGAATTCTCTAAAATACTGTCATTACACCATCCAATTGAACATATTTAGCTCTATGATTTTCCATCAACATAAGCAGAATAATTTAAGACTCATTATGCAAGTGATACAAAGAAGGATATATGATTTTCAGAATCTCTTCCAAATTTTTAAATTACATGAATTGAACACTGAAGGGCAGCCCCAGGTTATGTCAATTTAAGGAAAGGTTTGCTGTATGGTCCATATCACTGCTAAAGTTGGGTAAAATTAGATTCCTACCATATACCTTCTTCTCTGTCACTATTAGAATTTTATATTCAGAGCGTGAAGAACATGATCTCTCCTGGGACACCAGGGGAAGTAAAATCTCTACTTGATTTGAGGTTCTATTCATATGGGCAAAAGCAATGTCATTACAGCTGCACTGACATACAGGGTAGTTCAACCCAGCTGTCACACTTGCTCCTTGATAACTGGCCGTGCCTCTGAAGACAACAGTCTTTCCTATGGAAAGACTCAGAAAAGAGATCTGTGGTTCTCAGTAAGCTCAGGGAAGTCTAGCAAATGCAACTGCCTTGAAGTTGCTGTAAACAGCATGGGATTTGCACCCAGGAGTCATACTCTGTCTCTTCACTAATGCTTAGTTCTCTCAGGGGGGCTTTGTCCCCCAGGCTATAACAAGTCTGCTGTCGAGGTAACCAAAACAACATCAACAACAGCTTTTTCTAAGGCTAAAAATTTGCTCACATGCTTGAAAGAACTTGAAGACTATGTTAATAGTGCCATCTGGTGACATTTCATGTAACTCTGTCCTATTTCTGAAGCAATGTTATAATTTAACATGACTTTTTTACCTGTGCATATTGAGAGTGTTTTCTGCCATGTTAAGGGAATACCTAATGAGCTAGATCCTCAAGCATCTTTTGCTCTTTTCTCTCATGAAGTAATTTTTTGTCTGTTTTCTCAACTTGAAGGCAGTTCTTTAGATATGGTGACAAGATGAAAGGTCTGCAATGTAGCCTTGCTTGGGATTTCCCTACTGTAGCAGAGATCTTCGACAGTATGAAATTGACAGCTGTTGAAAAAAACCCCAGTTTCATCTAACTGTCTGCTATAGTATTCTTCTACTGATACAGGGTTAAGTGCTGTATCAGTAATGTGAGCAGTAAGACAAGGTATGCTTTACTGTAATTGATGCATCAGTAGAGATGCATATATAATCACATGGTCCCAAGAAGACAGCACTGGAAAAATTTGCGATACAAATGAATCTGCAACATTAAATTAGAAACACATAAACTGGGAACCTGAGTCCTTTTAGTAGATGTTTTTCTAATGTGACCTGTGTATGTATCTACCTGCTTGGAAAGATCTCACTGAAAGTGGCAGGAACATTAAAATTAATATCTGCAATTGTACCTCAAAGTAGAGAGAGAACAGAAATAGTTATGTTGGTAGCCCATGTGCATGGTTAATTAAACTTGCTGTTAAAAATTACAGACGTTATATAAATACTTTCAGCCTTTGGACATTATATTAATACTTTTCAAATAAATCATTCAAACTAAGTACTAAATTAAGTGTACTTTAAATAGCAGGTAAATGCTTGCAAAAACTTAAGACCAAACTATAAGCATTGTATTGTGTTACTGAATCGTGACCTGTATAATGTAGCTGAAGAATATTTTCCAGTCATGCTCAAATAGAGGTAAAAAAATTAATTTTCTCAAAGAAATTAAAATTTCAAGCAATTAAAAAGTTTTGATCAAAGAAAAATATTTGGGCTACAGTCTGTCATGAAAACGAATGTTCCAGTCATTCAGGAGGTATTTTAATCTGGAGGGTTAAAATCAGGAGGGAGTTTTCTTTAATCTGCCACTGCAGATATTAATGTCTGATTGTCTTTATTTATAATAGTACTCTTCTGAATATTGTAACATCTAAATATCTTCTTTTTAAGCATGTTTTACCAATGTTTTATCATTACCTAAAAACTGAAGTTACAATCTGGTAATTTTGAAATGCTTTGACCTCTGAAGCAATGTTTAAAATGGATTTTAAATGTTTCAAGAAAAACCTAAATGATCCTGAGGTATATTTATAAACTATGTCAAAGACATCATAGATTGTGTTATTAAGGGATATTGGGGGCTTTTTTCTTTCAGTGATATAGGATCATTGAATCCTACATAACTGGAAGGGATGTTATACCTTAAAGATCATCTAGTTCCAAACCCCCTGCCATGTGCCTTCCACTAGACCAGGTTGATCCAAACCCCATTCAGCCTGGCCTTGAACACTGTCAGGGATGGGGCAGCCACAGCTTCTCTGGACAACCTGTACCAGTGCCTCACCACCCTCATAGTAAAGAATTTCCTCTTAGTGTCCGATTTATATCTCCCCTCTTTCAGTTTAAAGCCATTCCTCTGTCCTGGGTTCAGCAGTAGCAGTCACTTTTCTCCTTCTTAGTAGCTGTTTGCAGAGCTGTGGTTTTGACTTTCAGCCTTGTAACAGCACTGATAACACCGATGTTTTCAGTCGCTGCTCAGTAATGTTTACTCCGACCATGGACTTTCTGAGTCTCATACTTTGCCAGGGAGGAGGGGAAGCCAGGAGGAAGCTGAGACAGGACGACTGACCCAAACTGACCAAAGAGGTCACAGCATGTCATGGCCAGGATGTAGAACTGGGGGCAGTTACCTGGAAGGGCTAGATCACTGCTCTGGTCAGACTGGGTGTTGGTTGATGGGTGGTGAGTGGTTGTATTCTCTTCCTCTGTTATTTCTGCTACTATTATAGGTGGCAGCAGCAGTGGTTTGTGTTATATCTTAGTTACTGGACTGTTCTTATCTCAACCCATGGGAGTTACATTCTTTCCATTCTCCTTCCCACCCCTTCAGAAGCAGGGGGAAGAAGAAAGTGGGGAGTGGGTGAGCAGCTGCGTGGTTCTGAGTAACTGGCTGGGCTTAAACCACAACACCTCCTTGTCCTGCTATTACAAGCTCTCGTAAAAAGTCTGTTCCCAGATTTCTTGTAGTCTCCCTTCCGGTACTGGAACACTGTTACACACATTCTCTTGTTACGAGTGTTCTCCAGGCTGAACAAGCCTGACTCTCTCAGCCTGTCTTCATTGGATGAGATGCTCCAGCCCTCTGATCAATTTTGTGGCCCACCTCTGGACTTAACTTGAGCAGGTCCATGTTGCTCTTGTGCTGGTGACACCAGAACTGTACACATTACTCCAGGTAGGGTCTCTTAAGAGCAAAGGAGTTAAGAGAAGTTGACTGTTCAGTTTTTTGACAGCGTGGAACCAAACTGTAAATGCTTGTGATAAATCCATTGTGTTTTGTTATTGCTATACAGCTTTGAGTGATGTGTGGCTCAGATGTGACATTCTTAGTCTGGATGGTTGATTTACATTAAAGATACCATGCTATGTAAGTTGGTTGATGTATATGGCTGTGAAAGCATATGCCAGGTAAGAATTTAGCCATATATTTACCATGCTAACGAATTAAATACCTGGTGTTGCACCAGGTGGCTTTTTAATTGTTTTCTTGCTTGCCTTGTAATGGATTACATTCAAGTGCTTTCATCAATGGTTTCCGTTTAGGGTGCATGATGACAATGCAGAGTGGCATACAAATCTTCAACTGATGTGTACTCTGTAGTCACTTTATAGAAATTTATATAGATACAGTGGCCTTCCTTATTTACTGGAACAGTAAACTTGGAAAAAAGGTTTTGCATATCAAGACCTTTTTTGTAGGTGTGATCACTAGATATGTCTGTAGCTGAAACTATAATAAATCATTGTGCAATTTAACTGGTTGTGTTGTTGCAAAGTCAAGACATGCTGAGTAAATATAATTCTCTGAAGGATGTGTTGCTTATTTGTTCTGCTTGTTGGCAGTAAATGGAAAATATTGCACTGGTTTTTTATTTGATGGAAAAGGTTTTCTCGTAAGAGATATATATGGGGTATGTGGCTTAGTGAGACTTGTAACTAATTTCAGAATAAATGATTACAAAATTCTGACTTGGGAAGCTAAATATGTTGATTTTCATGGTCAAAACTCTAACATGATGTTCATTGTTCTTGTAGAAGGTTGGTGCTGTAACAAGAGGAGATGGTATTTGTCTGAAGGAGACAGAGAGTCCTATTCTGCTTTCCCTTGACATCCCGTAGGTGGTGTTAGTTCAGTTCTGTAGAGCCTTGCCAGGCCAGGCTGCCTGTAAGGTGATTGGATCAGCACAGGGCCTAACTGTCCATACTTTACGGTTTCTTGATAATGTTTCCTGTATCTGTTGTTCTCTGTTTGTAAGGATGTATGTTGTATCCATCGAGCAACTTCCCTAAAACATGTTGTAGTGTTCTAGTTGTATTCTCATCCACTGCTATTCCACTTGCCAGTTAATTTGTCTGCAGCTTCCATGATATTTGCATCATAAGCACCACAAATGCAGTTGGCCTGGTAATGTGACTGGTATTTCTGCATTTCAAACTCCTTCTATACAACTGATACCACAAAGCAGAGAGTAGCTGCATAGTTTTGTTGCTTTATATGTCTCCTTGGATATTTCTGAACTATATATGGGTATTTGAAAACATACCCTGTCATTACTCTCTCAGACTACCTGACTTTGTTAGAACAAGGGGGCAATAATGGCTCATGCTTAGAAATTACTTTTCATTTAGAAAAATCATAGAGTAGTTTACCAGTATTACATATAGGAATGGTTGCTACATACGATACAAATCACACCTTAACTATGCACAATTATAGATAAAAAGCATATCCAGATTTGCTAAAATTGCAGACTTCCCTGGGAACACATTAGGTGTTAATTATAAGCATACTTTTACTTCTGTTGTGAGATTTGTTGCTAGGCCAAGTTGATGGTATTGCATATATCATTGATAGTGTTTATGCTGTAGACTTCAGTTATATCATACAACGTTATTTTCAACAGGGTATGTTATCATTTAAAAACACACTGAAAACTTTCATCTTCAGGCCTTTCTTAATGTATACACTTGCATATATTCACTCAGACTATTGGTAGTACAGAAATGCAGCTGTTCATCTGAGTTAGTAGAACAAGCAAGTCCATTCCTGACCCACTTCCTCTAGGTCTCTACTAGGACTTTGTCTGCTGCATCTATTTTGTTAAAGTTTGTGTTGCATAAAAATAGGAGCTTCTATCTTGACCTTTCTCATTTGCAAAGTAGGAATTAAATCAACTGTTTATGGTGTGAAAGATAATTCTTTGCTAAGTATGCATCTGAGTCTCCTGCTTAGGAGCAAATAATTTGACATTTAAGACTTCTGTGTGGCCTGTTAGAAACCAAGTTTTGAAGATAATGGAATGCTTTTTGCAAACTCTAAAGTCTTAGTACACATTCAGGAAGGTAGAACAGAAGTATGTTCATTGCTTGAGAATGTTGGAGAGACATGAGAGACAGTAACAACTTTGGGAAGACAGACATTGAAATTTATTCCATATTTAATCATAGAACAGGAATTTAAAATAAGAAAGGGGAACCGCTTGTGTAGTTAGCCTCTGTAAGTTTCAACACTGCATTCCGAGTAGGTACTTGCTGGATGGTTACAGCTGCCCCTGCTCCCCCTCCCCCCAGATAAATAAAAAAAAAAATAAAAAAAATAAAAAAAGGGAGAAAATAATGTGAATATGAAGAGGGGACTGAGTGCAGTGAGACCTTGCAAGAAAAACTGACACCAGTCCATTGCATTTGGCAGAATATTTTCACTACCTAGAAAGATCAAGGTTTTCTTTCTCATCCCTGGCAGTGTTCAAGGCCAGGCTGGATGAGACTTTGATCAACATGGTCTTTTGGAAGGTGTCTCTGCCCATGGCAGGGGGGTTGGAACAATATGATCTCCAAGGTCCTTTCCAACCCAAACCATTCTATGATTCAGTGAAAGGTTGATCACCTGAAATGAGAGATCATTTTAGTTGATGTGTGTTACTAGCTGAAGCATTGTAAAGGTCTTGTCAAAAACCCTAATGATTCTTTTTATCAATCTGGTGAATTGTGTCCTTATTACTCCTTTTCAACTTTATATATACTTATACTAAATAGATATATGCACTGTAGATATCACTTTTACTCAAATATTGTATTCCTCTGTGCATCTTTGATGGTGTCTTCTCTTTTATCAGTACCAGGGAGACAATATATAAGAGGCAGTAGATGACTGAAGGAATTTCCATGGCACTGTTGGCTATTTATGGGTCTGCTGCAGTGATTTAACTCAAAACTAGAAACGAAATAACTATGTGTTCACACGTGTGCAAATAGGTAAGTATTTGTTTATGGTTCAGATTCCTGGAAGCAGTCCTATTAAGGAAGGATGCTGTGGCACATGAGTGAAGCACATGCTTAAGTGTTTGTTGCATCAGTGTCCTGTGAAGGAAAAGTACTTGTTTTCAAGCTATCTGTACACCTGCAATCATCCAGATTCAAGGATGATTCTAGCCTAGTGTCTCCATCTCTATTTAGGTGATTGAGTTGTTTTCTCTGTTTAGTTTTCCCTTCTACTTTTGGAGTGGGATGAAATTAACCCTATTCTGCCAAAAATCAGAAGTACGGCTGTCTCCTTGCAGCTGTGTGTGTCCACAACACATAATACAATTGTATTTGTATTCTAAAAAAATAGATTTACTGCAAACAAGTGATGGTGAAGACATCATAGAATCACAGAATAGTTTGGGGTGGAAGGGACCTTAATGATCTTCTAGTTCCAACCCCTTCGCTGCGAACATGGATGCCTTCCCACTAGAGGAGGTTGCTGAAAGTCCTTTCCAACCTGGCCTTGTATTAGGGATACTTCAGTATCCCTGATGAATATTTAGCCATTCAGCCATGCTTTCTGTCACCTGTTTGGTACTGTATTACTGCTTCTGCTTGGTACTGGCCATAAATACTCGGATTGGTTTGGAAATATTGCAGGAGCCTATGACTCACATATCCCTATATTCATCTAAGCACGTGTGTGCAGAAATGCTCATTTTGGTGTCTGTCTTTGTTACACCGATTTCTTCAGTCATTTCAGTGCCTGTTGTGCTGGCAGCCATGAAAAGAAAAAATAATTCCGGCAGAGTCTTTGTTATTATACTGGCTTAAAATTGTTTTTACTCAGTGCTCACATAAAAGTGTTCTAGGAAGGATGTTGCTCCTGGGCTCCCATTCTCCATTAAGGGGAGTAGGCCTGTACTTTGTTATGAAAAACATGTAGAAAACCACTATAATATCAAAAAGGCTTCCAAGCTACCCTCTTACAAAGTCAAATACTGTGGTGTTACAGGTGCCAGTCCAAAGTGGAAGGAAAGACAGATAATTTAGTGAGGAATGGAAGTTTTCAGCAAAAGCTTAGATGAAAATCTTGTCATCACCAAAAGTCATCATAATCATGGAGTGCCTTTTGTCTGAATAAATGGGAAATGTACATGATGGGTTCAGAAAGGGAAGTCACCTAGGTTTCAAACGGTGACTTCTTAGGCAATGACGACAAATTAGGCTGGGTTGGATCAGGCAGCAGGTACTCCTAGTTTTCCAGAAGGATAGTATGTGTGCTTCTCAGCACCAGTGTGGGTGATAGAGTCAAATACTGATTGATAGGAATGTTTTTGGTGAGACAAGTTTTTACAGAAATTTCTGACTAGAGCAAAGTATCAACCCAGACTGTGGGGCTTTCTTTTGTTAAGTAGGTATTAGCAACTAGAGTAGGACTTTCAAAATGCAGTTAAAGACAAACATGTATGTTAAAAATACTTACCAAACTTGGTGTGCAGCTGTATGGGGTACAACAAATTAATCCACCAAAATAAATAGGACTTGCAGAGTAGACTATAACAAGTTTTGAAGATTGACTAGGTAGTTTTATTGTAAACTTCAGAAATATTCACAAAGGACATCATCAAAACTAAATTAATGATTCTGAAAACTGTTTCAGTGACATGAATACAATGAATTCTTGGGTAGCAACTTTTCTGGCTGAAAAGCTTTTGCAAATAAATTAATCACTGTACAATAGCTAGTGTCACTCTCATACCAAGGAACAGTAGTTTTACATTGAGCTTGATGTAATGTCCCATCTGCATCACCCTGTCCCACCCCAACTCTCCAGCACTTTGATTACCTGGGATTTGAGTCTAGGAAGGATTGGGGGGCACATACTAGCTCCTAACCTAAGAATTTGGGCCTCTCTTCTGGTTGCTTCATTGTGCTGGTGTGTACTTGGCCACAGCCTGTTCTGGTTTTACTCTTCTGTTAGCAGTGTAGGAAGGACAAGTAATGCCTGATGGCTTGGGCTGCCTTGACTTTTTAGTACCTAGTTAGAATCTCTTGAGAAGCTTTTTGATAGGATTGTTCTCTCGCCTCCTGAAAATGGCAATAATTTGGGGTTACTCAAACTTGACACCGGAAATCAGCAGTGACTTTGGGAAGTACTGGATGATTTTCTGCACAGAAATGTTTGTATTCTGGTAGTACAGAAAGTAATTGCCATTTAGAATATTTTGTAGCCTGTCTAAACTTCTGTGTTGGATGCCCCTGTTCACGGTGAAGTATATGTCAGGTGATGTTAGTCCTGTTTTCCTACTTCCCATCTCATTGTTCGCTAGCTGAGGCTAGGTATGACCTCATGCAGCACATTACTCCTCCTCCCCAGCAGCAAAGATAACCCCCTAGCTGCAGGTCACATTAGTCTGTCTTGCACATAATACACACCAACAACATTCAGTACTTTATTATGGTTTTATAACTCTTTACTATATCCAGAAGCAATTTACTCCTTTTCTTGCATGAGAATAAAAGAAGGAGGAGTTGAAAAGGAGGAATGCATATGATTCAATCAATAACAAGGCAAGGTTTACTGAAGGTAGCTGAGCTTTCCTGACATAAAGCCCTCTAGGAAACCAGTGTAGTCTCTTGGTTGATCAGATGGAGCAGCTTTACAACCAGGGCTGACACAAATGAATATAAGGAAGCTAGTTCAAGTATGAGGAGACAGTAAAATAAGCATGATAAATATCATCAGTTATCAGAATATACCCAATCTTGTGAAAAAGACAATCTTTCAGACTCTTGGCTTCTGATTTTCCATAATGGAATTTCTGGTTTCTGCAAAGGTTTTTTTAGCATAAAATTAGTCATTATTTTGTTCCTTTAGTAAGGAGAAAGATCCTAGTACATCAGAACATAATGCCAAATAATTGTCTGGAAATATTTATTGCATTATTTCTGCCATTAAAATAAACCTGGTCCTCAAGACTGAGACTAAAAATATAAAAAAATAGTGGTTCAGCATAAAAGTAAAAGCAACATCTCACCAAGTAGCAAAATACAGATTTCTGTGTGCAAAAGGGGGGTTACTTTCTGATCAGAATATGCCATTCTGTTTGTAAAAAATTCAAAGGATGTTGTAAAGACTGTTCAATACAATGTTATTACATTGACAAGTGTATTCAAACAATTGATTCTAATAGGATCTCATAACTTTTGCATTCATCATTATTTCCTTTGTAAGTAGATGCTTCATTTAAGACATAAATAAATAGTTGGGCATGACACTTTTCATCAGATGTTATCTCTTCTGTAACAATTTTTTCCAGTTTTCTTAGCTGCTTATTCAGTTGTAAACCTCCACTGACTCATCTAATTAAAGGTTTCCATGACTATCAACAAAAGTAATCTTTATTGCTTAGTAACAAGCTGTGTAAGTCTCTTCTGAACTTCAAGAGAAACAGTCACTGAAGGAGTAAGATTTATGGAATATCAAGAATGGAAGATGACTGCATGTTAATCACCTCTAAAGAAAACACTCTTGCTCGTAACTACATCATGAGAGATCCCTGTATCTACATGATTTAGTGAGTCTCACTTTTAGATTTAGAAAGCTTAGAGTACTTCTCAAGGGTCTTATTGAATCCCACAGTTCTTTAGCTACTGTGATCTTTCAGCTGCCCTTCCTTTCAGCCAGGGATCTAAGCACTAGCAGTTAAAGGCTTCCACTTCCTCAGGCTCCATAAGACATGGTTAGCATCACTGGGAAACAGATTTTAGCAGGAAACCTCTTAGCTGTTGGGCAAAATTGTGTACTAACCAATCTGAGTATGTGCTGTGCCTTCCTAGTCTCCTGGTAGATTAACATTGTTTTTTTCCATTTAAAATGAATCAGAACTTGTTCTGTTCTCAAATGCAAGCAGAAATGTGCTGAGCTGTTAGCAGTAACTGAAACAGTAAAGTCTGTAAAATCAACTACCTTTGGGGCTAGGGATGTAAAAGCATGAAAACCTGATTTCTCTTTCAAGAGCAAATGATGTCTGCACTAAATTCAGTTTCTCAGCAGGGCCACTCAGCTGATATGAAAAGAAAGTTTGTTCTTGCCTAAAGCATATTTGAAGCAATGAATAATCAAGAAAACAGGGTCACCTATTTTAATTTTCATTAAAGTCTAGATTACCAAAATTACATTATATTTTAAAAGTGAAAGGATTCAGAAGGTACTAAACATCACCAGACTGTATCGTTTTTATCTCAGTATTATTTGAAATTAACACACAAATTCTACAATATCAAAATTTCCCTGTTATTTAAGTTTTAAATACTGTTAAAAATTTTAATTTATTTGCAATATATCAGGCAAACTTCAAATAGATTTAAAATAATACCTCTCAAAATGTGTTCTGAATAGCAACATCATGTGAAAATAGAAATAATACTGATATTCTTTCTCAGCTACAGAAATACGTACGCCTTGGCATTTCTCCAAAGTGAGTAAAACATGGGGTAGATGATTTTTTAAAGCCCTTTTAGATCACTGTTAGTAGATGAATCTTTCCTAGAAACAACCACAGCGGATCAGTATGCTTTGAAACCTGTTTATCGTTTTTATTTTCCTCTGTAACTTGAAACCTGTAATTGTTAGCAATCAGAGTTCCTGTATTGCACACATGCTGAAGAAAGCCACCATAAGCATGTGGACTGTCACGCAGCTCTTTGCATTTGTTCTTGCCTGCTGTAATTTCTGTGAATTTCCAGGGGTGGGATTTGTCTCTCCTCAGCAAGTTGTCTAGTCTCTCCAAATTCAGTTCAGAATGCACACAGGCAGACACAGACATTTCTGAAGGGGTGATTCATCTAATCATTGGTTGAGACATCTTGAGCTTTCTGCAATTCCTCTGCTGATTTCTTCCAGCAAATAGGATGGTAGAGGAGATGCTGGTGGCTATAAACCGGTAGGTTTTTGAGGTCAGCTTTTGCCATAGCTTTGTATGAGCACGACACAAATTTAACTGTCTATGGGATGCTGCTCCTACACTGCACACATGACTGTTCGGGGACTACTTAATCTCAATGCTGATACTTCAGTGTTTTAATATAGAAACTGAACAAGCAAGAGAAAAGAGTTCTTAACTTCTTCCGACAAAATTCCAATCCAAGCTGGGATAAAATTACTCAGGCACAGATTTTCTCTGCATCTTTTCTTGTTCCTGATTTACTGCTGGTATGATGCAGCCATTATTAATTTGCTGCTGCTGCCAACTTGTAAAACTCATTTCATACTAATTAGAAAAACAGATTTAAAGTGCTGGAAGGCTCAGGCCAGTGTTTATGCTTTTCTGAGGGCTGCCATCACTTGTAACAAGGTTTGATCTAGGGAACACTAGAGTATAATGTGAGTCTTTATAGCTCATCACAAAGCTCGGTTCTTTATTTTCCAATCATTCTATATAGGGGATCATGAAGGGAACATGCAACCCATACAGACTAGTTGGTTTTGTACTTCTTAGTGATAGCTGAATGGGGACTTGCCTCATTAAAAGGCATGAGCTCCTACAGAATTGGGTAAACATCCAGCTCCTTAAAGTAAGGGCTTGACAGTCCTGTATCCTTTCTAGTGCAGAAAGGGGTTCAATACCTGCAGTGAGTCACAAAACATTTATTTTGGCTTGTTTTACAAGACTGTTTCTGATTAAGCTGTATTTCCTGTCTCAGAAATGTGCAAAACTAGAATATGCCTATAAATACTCATGAAGTTTAAATGTGGAATAGGAAGTGGTATTAGATTAAATATTAATTTGAAAGAGAAATTAGCCTACGGTAATGAAGTTAAAAGTTTGAGATAAAATTAAATTTTTTACACCCAAGACAGATTATTTGTGATTAAATAAATGCTGAAACCTAATGGGTTTTTTTAGAACTTTGAATAATTTAGGAAAAAGCGATACCTTTTTCTAATAGTTTCCAATTGTCTCATCAGTATTTTAAAAGTAATTTCCATCTTTTGAAAAATCTGCGATAAGTTTGTTGTAAATTGCCATTTTCCATGTTATCTTGTTTAATGTAGGTGTCTTTTTTTGTCTGTGTGTGTTTGGGAGGCACTGTGGGTTGCCAGAAGTTCATTTTTTTGGGAGGGGCATTTCTCATAAATTAACGGTAACAGAGTTTTTAATCATTGTACTCAGTTCAGAAGTAAAACCATGAAAACACTAAAACTATGAGTAATTTATTTTGTGCAATTGCTTCTTCCCCTCTAAGTTGAGGGAGATTATTATTATCTTCAACAGCGTCTGTAGTCACTCATATTCATGTACTTTTTGATGTCTACCTGCTTTCTTATAGCTCAGGTAAAAGGGCAGGTTGGCATGGAAGCACAGATTTGGAAAGGAATTAGTTTAGAAGTAGGAATTTTTACTTCAGGTGGAAATAGCTGAGAGTTCTGTTACTTGCAAGTGGGGAAACAGTGCTATTCTTGATATCACCTTGTGGAAACACAATTTAGTCTTTTACCATTTGTCTGTGTAAACTAGCCAACATATGAAAGTTTTGTGGGTTTCATATGCCTCTCAAACTTGTTGTGTGTGTGTGTATGTAAAATGTTTGCAGTTTTATTTACACATTACTTCAATTCTAAGGCAGTGATAATTAATACTTCATTAACAAGACTGTGTTTTAATTCTTCCTGTCACTGTGTTATTAAATAACTAAAGAGTTAACTCCTAAGCCTGACATGTCAACTTAAACACTGAAATGGAGGAAAAGGCAGAAAGGAAGGTATTCTTCTCTACACGTGGGAAATGCTGTATTGCCCTTCAGTGCAGCCATGAAGCATTTACTCTGTGGCACAGAGTGTTATTAGAGGACAAGTGTTTATCTGTTACTGAGGGAGAGTGAGATACAATTGGCCCAGACCCAGAAGAAGAACCCCTGTCTCCCTGTTGGCATCCCTTGGTAAACTACTGCCTAGCTTTGGACAGGCTCATAGGCATAGATATTCTTGACTTTGAAGTCCCATGGGCACTTGCATTTTGGTTAAGGATGTGTGCAGGCATTTGATGTTGACATAGCTGAGCTGACATAGCTCTGTTTTTCATTCTTGGTTCTCAGTCAAGTACAGAAAACAGATGTTCTTCTGTCTGTTCCATAAGGGCTTAACCCATCTTGAATTCTTGGGGTAACACCAGTTGTATCTGTATAAGAGTCTGACAGAAAATTTGATGATAGCTGCTGCTTTGGCTTCCTTCTTTTACCTGTACATTGCAGAAGTCCAGAACTTGATGTTGAAATTGTTAAGGTATTTACATCCTTGGTTGGATTTAGTGCTAACTTGCTTAGTATCTTGCTTTATTTGCGAGGCTAGGACTGAGGAAATTCTGACTTTTAGCCTGTGTTCTCAATATCTGATAATGTTGTCTCTGGGTAACTGTTTGGATTCAGCTAATAACTATTTCTGTTATGGAAAAAAGTGCTATGGAATGTCTGCTGTGTGATTATTGGAATAAATGCACTCACATATCTTATCTACAGTCTTTATGGCAAATGGTCATACTATTGCAAATAAAATGTATGAAAAATAGTAATAATTCAAAATTAGCATGATTCTTTATTGCCTAGGGTCATGTATTTCTCTGAGGCACACATAATCTTAGTAAAAGAGTATGAGACTTTGAAATACTCAAAAAAGCAGTTTGAATGGCACAACATTACTTAGAGAGAAAAAGCTCTGATCTGTATCCCTCTCAGCTCTAAAGACTAGATAACATGACAGTAAAAGGAGCTTGTGTATGCTATTTCTTCAACAATAGAAATGTTGCTTGTTGAAAATTGTAGCTGCAGGTTATATATCAAAGCTACATTGTCCACCATGGAGACCTCAATCAATCCTTCTAGTGTTTTAAGTGTTTCTGTGTGGTGGTGGTATTATGTGACCTTTTGCCATTTGCTGATGGGATTTAATGGCTTTGAACAACAACAGTCATCGAAAACCTCAAGAAAGATAATGAATTGTGCGTGGTAGTATTCTTGAATGTTTCACTCAGTAAGGAGAGATGGATTTAGCACAGCCTTGTGTGGGAGTTTTAAAGTACGCACATAACTGTCAGGAGTTTTAAAGAACCACATAACTGTCAGGAAGGACAGTCCATACTTTAAGAGGGCTTAACTTGGTCATCCAGCTTCAATGTGTTTAATCCCTTGAGCACAGAAAAAGAAAGAAGAAATTAAAAAAAACCCAAGCAAACACAACCAAAAAACCAAACCAAACAAAACAAAGGCAGTAACAAGAGATCTTTATTTCATGTGATACGTAGGTAGCAAAAGGTAAAATGTCAAGCTAATTAGAAGATTATTTCCCTGAGTCTCAGAATCAACAGTTACCCACAGATCTGTGAACAGAGTAATTGCTGTGTGAGGATTTAACCCATAAGCAGTGACACAGACCCATGCATCTATCTTAGTCGTATTCTGGCCTTACTGACCCAGGCCAGTGTGAGAGGAGAGAGGCTGAGCTTGGGGCAACAGTGGTAACAATGGTAACAATGGGCCAGATGGAGCAACAGAGGAGGAGAGTAGGAGTTCTTCCTATCAAGACATAAGGAAGAAGATGCTGGAGAGACCAGCCCCTGCAGCTTCCTGCTGTGTACAGGGAAGCCACAGGATGGGGTGAGGCCACTGTATATAAACACTATAGTGAGAACACATGCTGGCGCACTTCTGGCTAAGCAAAACTGTAGTTTGACTCTGTGACCTTTAGGTTAAATGTGAAATTATCCTTATTCCCTGTGAAGGACTGAGGATGATCCCAGAACATTTCTTGGAACTGCATGTTAGGTTTTCCCATAAGGAAGGAAGGGGTGGCTGAAAGCAAGACCTAGATAGCAAGTAAGCCTTGAGCTGAAGCCTATATTCAGCTGTTTATGGGGTGGGATTTTATTTTGTACTTTAGTTAGCTTTAAAAACACATATTTTTTAACTTAATTTGGTATCCTATATATGTTGAACTGTAAGCCTTAGCAACAAGAACAAATCAGTAATTTACTACATGTATTAATGGAGTTGAATGTTAGATATTTAATAAAAGGATGTTCATTAAAATAAAAATAAATTGATTGGTTAAGAAGTCTGACTTACAGAATGCTGTTAAAATTTAAATCTAAAGCAAAACTTGGCTTATCCTGCACATATATAAGTTTTGAGTGTAGTGCATTAATTTTATCTTTTACATCCTACCTAGGATTATGGAAAATCACTCTTAACTTTATGTTAGAACTGTAGGTTGTAGTGGACTAGTATTTCCTTATGTCTATGAGGAGCCTAACATGCCTTTGTGTGTCATAAGACTCACAAGTACGTCTCTGGCCCACAAAGTAAACAAGTAGAGTAATAAAATTTCCAGGTTCAGACTTTTTTGCCAGAACTGAAGAGAGCTCTGGTGTAACAGTGATGTGCAGCAGTGCATTCCTTGTCCTCTGGAATTTGTTCCCTCATTGGGATGGCACTTTCTTAAAAGCCGCTTTTTTTTTTTTTTTTTTTTTTT
>NDXB01010478.1:1966-13848 GCA_002631895.1 Agapornis roseicollis
CATCCATCCATCCATCCATCCATCCATCCATCCATCCATCCATCCATCCATCCATCCATCCATCCATCCATCCATCCATCCATCCATCCATCCATCCATCCATCCATCCATCCATCCATCCATCCATCCATCCATCCATCCATCCATCCATCCATCCATCCATCCATCCATCCATCCATCCATCCATCCATCCATCCATCCATCCATCCATCCATCCATCCATCCATCCATCCATCCATCCATCCATCCATCCATCCATCCATCCATCCATCCATCCATCCATCCATCCATCCATCCATCCATCCATCCATCCATCCATCCATCCATCCATCCATCCATCCATCCATCCATCCATCCATCCATCCATCCATCCATCCATCCATCCATCCATCCATCCATCCATCCATCCATCCATCCATCCATCCATCCATCCATCCATCCATCCATCCATCCATCCATCCATCCATCCATCCATCCATCCATCCATCCATCCATCCATCCATCCATCCATCCATCCATCCATCCATCCATCCATCCATCCATCCATCCATCCATCCATCCATCCATCCATCCATCCATCCATCCATCCATCCATCCATCCATCCATCCATCCATCCATCCATCCATCCATCCATCCATCCATCCATCCATCCATCCATCCATCCATCCATCCATCCATCCATCCATCCATCCATCCATCCATCCATCCATCCATCCATCCATCCATCCATCCATCCATCCATCCATCCATCCATCCATCCATCCATCCATCCATCCATCCATCCATCCATCCATCCATCCATCCATCCATCCATCCATCCATCCATCCATCCATCCATCCATCCATCCATCCATCCATCCATCCATCCATCCATCCATCCATCCATCCATCCATCCATCCATCCATCCATCCATCCATCCATCCATCCATCCATCCATCCATCCATCCATCCATCCATCCATCCATCCATCCATCCATCCATCCATCCATCCATCCATCCATCCATCCATCCATCCATCCATCCATCCATCCATCCATCCATCCATCCATCCATCCATCCATCCATCCATCCATCCATCCATCCATCCATCCATCCATCCATCCATCCATCCATCCATCCATCCATCCATCCATCCATCCATCCATCCATCCATCCATCCATCCATCCATCCTTGTTCAAGAAACTATGTTTCATGTCAGACAAGGTATACAAGTAGATAGATACTAACCTTTATCCAAAACACTGTTGCATTTCTGCTGGAAGAAATAGTGCATGACACAGGTAGGGCCTCACCAATCTGTTTTGTGACTTCTCCACTAGGAGTGAGCTGCAAATCCAAATCTGGGAGAGAAGGAACATCTGTCAGAAGTTCATCTGTGAAAGCCAGGCCCATTTCAAAATCTTACCAAGGAAAGAAAAATGTGACTAATTGCAAGTAAGGTAGAAGAGAGAATTACTCTGAAATATGGCCTTTGATTTATTTGTTTTCACTTGTAACTTACAAAGCCATTTTTGTTTCACTTGGAGTCCTGCTTTTACTCCAGGGAAATTGCTGTCAGTGTTAGCTGTGTCTGACACAAGACGGGGTAAAGCCAGTAACAGAAAGATCAGGAAACACTTCTCTATATCTTTCTTAGTATATGGATTTGGCAGTTTAGTGATTTCTTTGAAGAAGAAGACCCTACACTGGAAAGGCAGAGTTTGGCAAGCATAACCTCTGTTTTGCTTCCTCTCCCATGGTTCCATGCCTGTAAGGCAAGTTGTCTGGTCAAATGATGCACACACACAGACACACGCTACCAAATGGCAAGCACACATGGTTTCATCACGTATATAGTATTTTCTGGAAAAGGGCTACAAAACATTCACTTGGCTTTNCTATCAGAGATGCACACACACAGACACACGCTACCAAATGGCAAGCACACATGGTTTCATCACGTATATAGTATTTTCTGGAAAAGGGCTACAAAACATTCACTTGGCTTTTAAGCAGAGTTTAAAAAAAGACAGAAAAATCTCAGTTGGTAGAGGAAAGGGAAAACAGTGAACTTTCCATAACAAAAGTGAACTTAGCTCCTGGTTGCATTCAGTGCTTGCCCTGAGAACACCATAAAGGCAGAACTTGAGGAACCAACAAGGGTCCATCCTGTACTATTAGTCTCTATTATTATCTGTGTTACAAATCTAATACGAAAGGTCACAAAAATTGTACTTTCATCTCTGCAAAGACCTTACCAGCAAGATAAAATTGCATTTTCCTTCAGTATTCCAATGAGGAATTCTCACATGGCCTCTGCACACTAGTAAATGCAACCAGGCTAACAAGATTCTCCAGATCTTACCATTGCTTCCACAAGCAAATAAAACCCCTAAAGAAAACTGGGAAATAAAGTTATCTTCCTTGCCACTGAAGGTAAAACTCTGTTGCATAGATTTTTCCTGTTTGGCATTGAATTCTTCATCATAAACAAACTTTTCATCGGGCACCATTTTCAATATATGACAGCTCTTAATGTGGTCTTGCTTGAAGCCCTGCATTGATTTCACTGCTGTCTATGCATACCAAGTAGGACAGGGAAGAGAGAGAGAATGCACTTTGCATGTATTAACACATCATGTGAGAGAGGTACGGAATTAATTTGGAGAAGACTGTAGCAAACACTTCTGTTCTGAAACTCTATTGCACTTATAGGACAGGCTCCCAACATTTAAAGGAGATCTCCAAAGGAATAATGTGCTACGACTGGGAAAACTATGCTAAGAAACACAAATGCTAAAACTTGTGATTTACTGGAAGGTTTGAAAAGCTATTTCCCCAGAAAACACATTTTAGCAGAACAGAAAACATCACACAGAGCAAGCTCCACAGCCCTGCTCCATACTGGGTTTTACATGCAAAAATAGCTACAGGAAGAGAGAAAGAAAAGGAACTGTGAGTTTAAACAGTCATCTGCTTCTTCATAGCTGAGGGAAGGAATGTCCATCCTCTACCACTAGATTAATCAAGACAGTTAAAGTTTTCAAACAGAAATACATTAGAGAACATAAAAATACCCTGACACTACTTCAATAACATCATTCAGTTCTCCTTTAGGTTAACTGGACTGATCTCCCTAAATAAAGCAGAGAAAGAGAGCATCCCAAAAGGTCCAAGACAGGTCTGTATCCTAACTAGGAGTGCAAAATTCAATGACTTACAGTGCACAGTGATGGTGGTCGAGTCCATCATGCTTTTGTCAGTCAGAGCACACTTATATTCTCCAGTTGCATTTCGCCTCACATCTGTCATTATGTAAGTATCTGAGCTTCTTATGCCTTCTGTTTCTCCCTGTGGATGGAAAACAGAACATTTATTGCCTGCTAAAAACATTGGTTTCTTATGAGGACTTTTTTAATTATAAGGGTAGAGACATACTCCAGGATATGTATAGACACACCATCACTGAAGTGTAATTACCTGTTAGTAATACTAAGGTTTATTTCCTGCATAACATCAGTGTTAAAATCCACCTACAATTAAGAGCTTACTCTATTAATTGAACGATTAATTTATCTTAAGAGGTTATTACCATACAAAGTCTGAAAGCAGAAAGAAAATGGGAGAAAGCAGGAGACAGTCAACAAATAAGAGTGTTGTAGAAACCACAACAGCACAACAAATTGTGTTTCTAAATCTGTATCTGAAATCATATATTCGGTTTAGGAAAAATCATGAAGTGTACTGCAGTGCCCAGTTTTTAAACAGAGCAAATAAACCTTGCTGTATCCATATCAAGGTATACACTGTTATGGTATACACTGCTTTATACGCATTTATCCACAAAAATTAGTGTCTTGAATTAGGCAGCAAGCACTGCTTTCTGGCTGCCCAGGTCTCCAGTCTCATCCCCCCCAATTACATCTGACTGACTTAAACCACCTTTGAAACAAGCACGGAACAAACCCCTAATTTGTATCTCTGAATTCAGAAACAGATTTAATATACCCATGCAAAGAAATCACTGATTCCAACTGTCCTTGAGAAAAAGGATTTGTATCAGGTACAGGGAGACTGAAGGTAAGACAAACTTGGGTGCTTAACTCACTCACTGTGATAGCAGAGCAAGGGGAGATACCATATACTGTCTTCTCTGGCAGTGGGTTCCCAGGATGGCTCACTGAATCTAAATGGCTGTTCTGAGATAAGAGGACTTCAGCTCCTAGTTTCCCCTTGCTGCTCTTTAGCCATTCAAACATGCCAGGAGTCGAAAGTAGATGAGGATTATGCTCAAAAGGTGACATGCAGTTTTTGAAATACCTTGAAGCATGCCACTGCCTTTGGCCTCTCTCAAAAACACCTCTGCTTGCTACTGCTACTGCAGTAGGAACAGAAAATGGGATATAAAATAGGAAAGAGAAGCAGGATACTGGAAGCAGGACTAGGAATATAAAGCCCCACCTGCCTGTGGATTTCACCAATACTGAGATTACTAGTACCATGCATCTTAAGCATTTGACAGACTTTTTCCCTATGCTTTTTTCTGTGATGCCACACTTGTTCTTTTTCGTGTTGCCATGGCAACAATTAATAAATTACCTGAAGAAAAGAAATTGCACAAAGACTCATCTGTGAAAGTAAAAGAAACAGCTGAATTCATTTCCTGTCCTTTCCCTGCTAGATCTTTGCTTGTTATGACAAGAGATGAGATGGTTCCACTCAAGCTGCTGAATGGCTTTAGTCAACACTGCTTCTTATCAGAATATCTGATGATGGGAAATGAATTTAGTAGTAGTAATTTTTAGTGGGTCCCAGCCTCAAAAAACTCCAGGTAGGTGGGGTGTAGAAGATGCTTCTTCAGAATTATTTGCCACCTCAGGTGAGGCATTCTGAGAGTCTGCTGCAATGGCTGATGTCTATCTTGAGGTTCTGTTGCATTGAATTCCCTCCATTTGTTAGACAATCACAGATACACTGGCATGCAGCAGTATCTGTAGGAAGAGATGATACAGAGTATTTCACTACACAGTGACAGCAAGGCAGGACTTACTGGGATGTAAAACAGGAACTCCTGTGGAGGAGGGTTGCCATTTCCTGAGCACTTCAGAGTGATGTTATCGCCTTCTTTAACAGTACTACTTTGGGACAGCACTTGAATAGTCACCTTCTCTGTTGGATCTGTGAAGGTAATGTACACATTTAATAGCTTCCACAACAACCTGCACTGTTACACTATGCAGNACTTTGGGACTTGAATAGTCACCTTCTCTGTTGGATCTGTGAAGGTAATGTACACATTTAATAGCTTCCACAACAACCTGCACTGTTACACTATGCAGACAATATTCATGGCCAAAGAATACATCATTTTATCATCAAGCGGGTGAAGGTATTCACATATGTAAAAAGAATTGATGTTAATCACACTTCATGCACTTTTGCCCATGAAGTAAGTGCAAGGAAGCCATATGATTTCATTCATTTTTCTTCACCAGAATACCTGTAACTGAAAGAGCAATGACTACAACCATGTCATGTACTTAAAAGGAAAAAAACTCTGATGGGGATGAACAGTTCCACGGTGTGATTTCATTATGAGACATTAACTTGCTCTCTGTGAAGCTCACTGTTTGGAGGACTGCAGCAATCAGCAAAACAACTGAAGCTCTCAATGCCTTGCATTAGTACTAGCTAATAACCTTCTTGCATTAAGAAGAAAGAAATATGAACTAAGTGACTATGTTCAGCCTGTTCTGTATGCTGATCACTACAGACTTTCAGAAAGACGAATCTGGTGAACATAATAGGACCCTTAATATAGTCAACAAAACAGTAAATGTAACATACTTCTGTCATGCTCAGTGAAGTTGAACTATAACTTGTAGTTTACACGGGTAATCTTTTTAAGCAGAGACAGAATATATTTTAATAGATGCTATTCTTTCCAAGTAGGAACCTTAATATATTAAAAAAGACAAAAAGAGGAAAATGAACAAAAGTACAGGAATAGGGACAGATAGCTCTCAATGCTTTAGTTTTAATGGATAAATAAATCCCACCAGTCTTTCTTTAAGACACAGTAGAGCACATCTTATTAGACTCTAAACCAAAATTACATAGCTGAGAAGCCCTTGCCTTGCCTGAGAGCTGATTTTGTATGTTTAGTGAAGCTTGTGCTTCACAGCCCTTCAAACCTTTAAGGCATTCGTCGTGTCTGTCTTCTGCTGTGGAACTTCTCAGTAACACAAACTGCATTTTGCTGTGGCCTCTTAATAATGAGAACCCTAACACAGCACCTCTCCTCCTCAGAGGAGGATGGGTATTGGGTTTCAACAAGCTACATCCTCCCTCCTTCAGACACAGTAGCCGTAGCTCCTTTCCAGGTTCAAACAGCTTCCATTTCAGTACCTTCAGAGCTGAAGCACAACTCTGCCTGCTTAAGTAAAGGAAGTCCGGCATCACTGCTGGTGTGGACTGCAACAGATGCAACGAAGTAGCTTGTCAGGAAGCCCAAGCACACCTCTTGACAACAGCTGGGCAAACCCCCTATGTTTCAGGGGCTGTGTGGTGAGCTGGCCTGCTGCAGAAACTTGTCTCCCCTTCTATCAAGTCAATGCAAAGATGACTAAATGTGAAAAAGTTACTGTAAAGGATGTCTAAAGATACCCTTGAATTGCTTAGGCTCTGGCTCAAGAATGAAAAGGGATGATGCATCCCTGCCCATGGCAGGGGGGTTGGAACTAAGTGACCCTAAGGTCCTTTCTAACCGTAAGTATTCTATGAATCTATGAATTATAATGAAGATTACTTTTAGGATTTTAACTTGGAATAGGTTTTCCCACAGAGATGAACAGAACTGGATTAAAAATGGACAGTTAGACACAAATGACTTCTTGCAAACCACCAGGCTTCCCTGCAGGAATATGCTACCCTTCTATCTCCTGCAATCACCCAGGAGCAAATCTTTGATTCATTCTCCAAACTGGAAAGAAAAGTATTTACAGAAGTAAGTAACAAAACACTGGTTTGTTGTCTAAGGTGAAGAGGTCACCCTTTTGAGGAAAACACAACCTGAGGATAGGAAAACAGAGTGTTCGGTGCAGTGCTGAGTGCTGCTTAGCACAGGTAATGTGGTCCCTTACTTTCACAAACTATCAAGAGAAGCCTGGGGAAGGTGCATCTTGCTTCTGAGTGGCACATATCCCCAGCTTGGCCCACCTTACCATGTGCTTGTCTAAACCTGAGAGTCTGCTTTCCACAAGAGCAAAAGTCTGGGATTCAAAAGACAGTTAGTTAGTCACTAAATGAATGCTGCTACCCCAGATCCACCATGGCCACAACTGCACAACTGCAAGGGANTACCATGTGCTTGTCTAAACCTGAGAGTCTGCTTTCCACAAGAGCAAAAGTCTGGGATTCAAAAGACAGTTACTCACTAAATGAATGCTGCTATCCCAGATCCACCATGGCCACAATTGCACAACTGCAAGGGAAACACCAGTGATGGAAGCAGCATGAATACAAAGTGTCTCACTCTAATCTCTAAACACTTGAGTACTACAGACTGCACTAGCCCATAGCTAAACCCCACCTGCAAACAGTAAAGCAGTTCTTAGATCCTGACTGAACAAGTGTATCTTTCAAACATCAATCTTGTGTAGGCACAGTTTTATGCATGCTTTTCTCATTTCTGCCTGATAAATTGCTTAAATTACAAGGAATAAACAATAGGTCTGCTTCATTATTTTTTTCTACTTGATTCAGAGATGCAAAACACAGTAAGTTTTAACACAGTCAATCTCAAAGAGAATCCTAACCCTGGACGGCCTCCATTTATTTGAGTTGGAGTCTGCCTTTTTTTCCCCCCATCTACATTATACTTGACTCATTAAAAAAACCCAAACCAACACATTTATTGAGAAAGAAACTAATTAGGATCACTGAACTAAATTACAAAACAGAGAAAAGATCAGACATCATCATCATCAAGTAACATCAGTCATGAAATTCATCTGTTGAAGCTTTGGGCATCTATTAATGAAGAGCTTCACAAATTCATTTGGAGATGCATTTGAGCAGAGTAGGAAATTCAAATTACAGNTCATCATCATCAAGTAACATCAGTCATGAAATTCATCTGTTGAAGCTTTGGGCATCTATTAATGAAGAGCTTCACAAATTCATTTGGAGATGCATTTGAGCAGAGTAGGAAATTCAAGTTACAGCAAATGAAACTACTCAGAAAGGATACCTCCATGCTCTAAACCCAAAGTTCATACTTGAGGCCTCTCTACTACTGAAGGGTGTGCTGCCTGCCACTGTTGCCCAATTAGCAGCACAATGATACTGCCTGTCTCTGGAGGAAGAACTATCTTAATTAAATTGTGTGTTACTAGACCAGGATTAAAAGAGCTACTCTAGAAAACAACATGTTTAATACAGAAGGCACATGACATCTGGCACAGTAACTCTTCTGGAGCGCTGTGCAGTCTTTTTTCCTTCACATCAGGTAGTCCTTAATTGCAAGCGCACATACTACGTGTACCACGGAAACCTGCAAGAGCCTCATCCTCAACAGATGATGTAGTCTAATGCACGAAAGTGGTGGGGAAATGAGGACAGCAAAGGATCTCTCAGCAAGTAATAGCAACAAATGCGTTCTGGTCATCACACTTCTTCCCTCTGAACATCTGCCATACACAGCAGAAGCTATCTGTGGTCACGACGCTCCACAGTTGTCAGAAATAAAGAGAAAACACCAGGGAAATCTGGTACCCAACTTTAAAGCAAAACCAAAACATAAAAAAACCCTTCTAGCTTTAAAGTGATGGGACAGGTTTCTGCAGGCTGGAAATACCTATGCTATTTCCAATGATAATGATTGCTGTCTCAGAGGTTTCCTTCTCCATTTCTGCTGGTTGCCATTCTGGAGAAACAGCTTGTAAAAAGAAGGCTGCAATTTACTCTGGCTTGTCTAGGTGAAACCAAGGAGCAATTGCTCCAAGGTTTTATATGATTTGAGTAAGGTCAAAACTGGTCTCCTATGCCACGGCTTAACAAACCTTGCCTGTGAAGGAGAACCAACTGATCAGCTAGGCAGACCTACCCACTTCAAGCCTGTAGCCTTTGTTTCAAGGCAATGGAGCAGATGTGCTAGCTGGAGAAATCCAGTCCCTTACTGATTTTCTCATAATAAACTGCATTATAGAGTTGCTACACAATGTACAGCAAGACCCTATTGGATGTTGGACTGTATACTTAAGACTGTATCATTCCCAAAACAAGGACTTCTAAATTGAGGTATTACTTAAGTATGCAGAAAGGTAACATTTGCCTGGACATACTGTGTATCTCCTGTTCCTCTACATTCTGCTACAACCTGATGCCTTCTACAGTCCTTCAGACTTTACAAGACTTTGGAAACCCTCTTCCCCCTTCTCTAATTGCTACCTCCAACTATGACCTGTCCTTGCCAGCTGCCCATTTCATTTATTCAAAGGAGAATCACAATTTCCACTTGGTCAGTAATAAAGTAAGGAAGTTGCTTTAGGACTGAGGCCAGCTGGAAGTCATTATTTCTAGATTCTCTATGTAAAAGTCTACCAGTATTCAAATGATACATTTTAAATGTAAAAATCAGCATTTTACAGCTGTATACAAGCTACTGCATTATGTGCAAGGTAGTCTGCCTGCATTAGCTGTTTGGTGCTGTCTCTGCAAAAATGAAAAACATTTCAGTATACTAAAACTGCATTGTATATTTTCTGCGTATTTCAGGGGGTACAAACAGTCACTGATCAACCACTCTAACCTCTGCTAAAGCTCTGAAAAGCATGCTTCACTAAGCTTTTGTGGTTACCACTTTCATCTTGTCAACACAGTCCTGATATTCAGCATTCCAATGTTAGAAAGAAATACCAGGTAAATCGGAAGTAAAAATTACACAGAGCGTACTCAGACCTTCTTGCTGCAAATCAGCTTTGCAGAAACCATCTCAACAGGCAAGCAGCAATGTCTCGGTACTTCTGTAGAATGTCTCTGATCTTGCTTCCCACACCCAAAATAGACTTCATAAAATAAGAAGGACTTTCTAGTAACTTACAGTGAACATCGAAGACAACTGGTTCAGACTGTATTGTTTTCTGGCCAGATGGTCCATAATATGTCACAGTGCAAGTGAACCTGGCATTCGCATCTTCCTTTGTCGGCTTGTACTGAAGAGATGATGTCATGGTGAAGAGTTCAGTTGACTTGTCCACAATCTTTTGCAAATTTATGACCACAACTGAAAAGCAAATACTGTTTCAGTGTCACACAGGCAAATCTGCAGCCTTTTTCCCTACATGTTGCTGCTGTACTCTATATTTGTTATCAGGATACAAACATGCAAGCAACACAACGCATTACCCAAGAGACTGTACAGTTTGCCTCTAGTACTGCCACTGATGTACATCGAGGACCTTTTATCAACAACACAGTCCTAACATGCTGTACATCTTAGAGCAAATCAAACCAGAAAACTAACTGTAAACTGGTGGGGGTTTTAATACAAATCTCAGCTCAATTTTTAAGCAGGAAGAAGGCCTCAAAATCCTGGCAAAACCTATTTTTAGGATCGTATTTACAACTGAATTTTGTAAGTATTGTCTATTTTATGGAAGGCAAAATATTGTGGTCTGGTTAGCCCATCAAAATCAAATTTGAAAGAGTGAAAAAACAAGCATTCTTTGCAAATATCCTGTAAAATAAATACCTGCATAAGGACATGATTATCTACATGTTCCAAACACAATATTGGACAGGTATGAAATTGAGACAGTTAACACCTAGTAAGAAGCTGGAAATTAGATTCAGGTTTCTACTAGCTACACAGGCTCAAGAACAGCTTTGCAATAGTATTAACAAAGGCAACCTTCATTCCCCATGATGTAGTTTTAAAGCTGGGACTGAAAGAAAGAGATCACGTGGCACAGTTTGGGTGCTTTGAATGGCCTAGAGTTTCCTTCCAGTTTCATCTTTCCAGGAGCAGTTTTCCTTAAAGGAATAATACATTAAACTAAGGTAGAGCAGCCCTTATAAACACAGTTCTTCATGCGTACACCTGCCTGTGGATTTAGGGACCTTGGCTATTACTGAAACATACCTTCTTCCATGGGCTGCAAAACTCTCCCATTTTTGTACCACGTAACATTGCCTTCAGGATAACTATCTCTTGCAACGCACTCCCCAAGCTGCAAGAACAGACAGGAATTAGTTGTTGTTTCTCTCTGCTATGTTTTAATATAATTCAATTTTTGCTTGTGGTGCTTTGGATAAAAAATTCTCAGAAGTTCAAATGCTTAATCCCAATCATTTTTCTTATATAAGGTAAAACCCATCAATATGGTGCTTAGGTACAATTTGGAAGAGGGTTTGTTGTTGGGTCTAAGATAAGGATGGGCCAGTACAGCAGTGGTAAGGGATCTGGCTATAGACCATGATCTCCCACAGGCACACATGCACCATTCACTGAGCCTCATTCCAACACCTTTCTCCACGTTGACTTCAGGCAGCTGTCAGGCACATAGCTTTGAGGGAGAATGCTGCTCTTACCATTTGTAGCTTCTCTGTTTCTAAGAAGGCTGCTTGATGCAAGATTTCTGGTTGAGAGGGTTGTTCTAAAACATAAATAGGATAAATGTACTAGTGAAGGGAGCACAAACAGCTGTTTGAAAAACAAAATGTTACTAAAAACCCCTCATGGACTTTGAGACTAAACAGAACAATCTGGTGTTGTATGGTCTTACCTGCACTTTGCCATTACAAGGAGAAACAGTGAGATACTTCTATTTCAATATTAGCAAAGGGATGGAAAAGGAAAAAGCCATCACTTTAAAACATGTCATAATGAATTCCACATA
>NDXB01010483.1:0-60482 GCA_002631895.1 Agapornis roseicollis
TAGTGAAGCCATGCTGGCTGTCACCAAGCACCTTGTTGTTTTTCCTGTGCCTCAGCATGCCTTCCAGGAGAATCTGCTCCATGATTTTACCAGGCACAGAGGTGAGACTGACTGGTCTGTAATTCCCTGGGTCTTCCATTTTCCCCTTCTTGAAAATGGGGGTTACATTTCCCCTTTTCCAGTTATCAGGAACTTCACCTGACTGCCATGATTTGTCAAATATGATGGCCCATGGCTTAGCAACTTCACTCACTAGCTCCTTCAGGACCCGCGGATGGATTTCATCAGGTCCCATGGACTTGTGCATGTTCAGGTTAAGATGGTCTTGAACCAGATCCTCTCCTACAGTGAGCCCAAGGTCTTCATTCTCACAGTCCCTGTGTCTGCCTTCCAAGTCTTGGGTAGTGCAGTCAGAGCCTTTACCACTGAAGACCAAGGCAAAGAAGTTGTTCAGAACCTCAGCCTTCTCCAAATCCTGTCTAGCTAGTTCACCCGACAGCTTCTGGAGGGGGCCTAAGTTGTTCCTGGTCTGCCTTTCATTTGCAGTGTACCTGTAGAATCCCTTCTTATTCTTAACTTCCCTTGCTAAGTTTAATTCTAACTGGGCCTTATACTTCCTAACCTGGTCCCTAGCTTCCCGTCAACATCCCTGTATTCTTCCCAAGTCTCCTGTCCTTCCTACCACCTTTTATAAGCCTCTTTTTTTCCCTGTAAGTTTCCTCAGCAGCTCCTTATCCATTCATGGAGGTCTCCTGGCCCCCTGCTGCACTTCCTTCTAGTTGGGATACAACACTCCTGAGCTTATAGTAGGTGATCCTTGAATATCATCCAACAGTCTTGGGCCCCCTGCCCTCTAAGGCTATATCCCATGGAACCTTACTAAGCAGGTTCCTGAAGAGGCCAAAGTCTGCTCTGTTGAAGTCCAGGGCAGTGAGTTTGCTGCACGCTCTTCTCACTGTCTTGAGGATCTTGAATTCGACCATCTCATGATCACTGCATCCAAGGCTGCCCTGGAGCATCATNGTGAGTTTGCTGCATGCTCTTCTCACTGTCTTGAGGATCTTGAATTCGACCATCTCATGATCACTGCATCCAAGGCTGCCCTGGAGCATCATATTTCCAATGAGCCCTTCCCTGTTGGTAAGCACGAGGTCAAGCAGGGCACCTCTATTACTTGCAGAAGGAAGTTGTCTTCCACACAATCAAGGAACCTCCTGGATCGCTTGTGCCAGGCCGTGCCGTCGCTCCAACAGATGTCTGGGTGATTGAAGTCCCCCATGAGGAAAAGGGCCTGTGAGTGTGAGGCTCTTCCTATCTGTCTGTGGAGCGCTTCATCCACAGGTTCCTCTTGATCCAGCGGTCTGTAACAGATCCCCACAGTTATGTCTCCCATCGCTGTTCTCCCTTTAACCCTGACCCACAAACTCTGTTAACTGCTCACCTGTCCCCAGAGAGAGTTCCATAGTCTCCAGCCTATCCCTAACATAAACAGCAACTCCCCCTCCCTGTCTACTGGGCCTGCCTTTTCTAAAGAGCCTGTAACCTTCCATTCCAACACTCCAATCATAGGAGCCATCCCAACATGTTTCTGTGATGCCTATTATATCGTATCCTCATAGACATGCACACTTCTCTAACTCCTTTTGTTTATTCCCCATACTATGGGTTTTTGTATAGAGGCATCTGAGCCGAGCTCCAAATGAAGCCAGCTCATTGGCTGGAGTGACTGGAATATCTCTGCATTGCTCTGAGCATTTATTATAGGTGCTGGCAACTGACTGGGAGTGTTGTGATGGAATGACACCCCCCTCCCACAACATACCTAGTTTAAACTAGATGATATGTTTTTCACTTGATGATATGTTTTTTAAACTAGGTGATATGTTTTGTGGGGTTTTTTTTAAATGATATCTTTTTACCTTTCTTTAACTTAAGATAGTCAACAGTTGATGCCTTTTTATTTCCATTAGGAAATTGCATTATGGATCAGTTATCTTCTGATATAATTGAGTGGAATTCATGAAGATGAAGAGAAAGCTGAACATAGTAGGAACAAATCTCAGGCTTTTCCACTGAATTGTCTGATCCATCATCTCCCTTCCCCTCTCCCTTCTTCTCTCTCCTCTTGCCCCCTTCCGTTTGCAGGAGTTATTTCTGCTTGTCTCAGTTTCTGCTATCCTCCTTATTTTTGGGTATTTTTGCATACATCTGTTAATGCAGTTGCAAGTATTGTATGTTGACTTCTGTATGCATAAACTATCCTAGAATAATTCCTTGGTCTTCACTTTTAACTTCTAAGAAACTTTCAGCCTCCTTCTGTTCTTAAAGTTACTATTATAAGAACTGGAATTACCTAAGCTTACTTAAGTTTGAATGAAAAGGTATAGCATGCTGATTGAATTTAAGCAGATCTGTGATGGAAAGAGTACCTACATGGAAGGAAAATCAAGGAGAAAAATCTCACCAGTACAGAAACATTCTTGGGAATTAAATTGTAATGTAGTTTTGCTTCAAAATGACTGTTCAGTAGTTTGTTTTCCATTTTTCAGGATAAATGGAACAAGGGTTAAACCACAGAATCCATCAGTTTTGAAGTAATGACAAATTTAAACTGTCTCATGAAGCAGCTTTCTTTATTGAGTAATTTTGAACTTAAGAGTGGCAATTTATAAATTATGCCAAACGTCATGTTGTCAGAACTGCCTTTTCCAAAGTTCCACCAGTATCTTTCTCTCTTGAGAATATCCTCATGAGAAAATTTAGTCTTACCGTTTTATCTCTTTCTCTTGGCATCGAAACTTCAAACCATTTCATGACTTAGAATCATTTGATTGCCAAAGAGGGATCTTGTCAAATGCATTTTGAAAACTCTGAATAGACAGAAGGCTAATTAAATTATCTTTACAATAATAATTCTAAGAATTTCTGCCTTATCTTCCATGAGATTCCTTGTGTGATCCTAAAGATATGAGTCTGGATTAATGCTGTTGCTGTGTGTTCTTCACATTCAGAATTTATGTAGATGTTCCATGACTTTAAAATAGTAGATATTGCACTCTTGTAAAACTGAGTTGTTTATTGTGGTGGGATGATGTAGGCTAAGGGCCAGACACCCACCCAGCCACTATCATTCTCCCTCCTCAATACGGCAGAGAGAAAGAGAGGATGGAAAAGCTTGTGGTTCAAGATAAGGACAGGACACACTGATGAGTCACAGGTGAAACAGAAGAAACTTAGGGAATTTTATCTTTTTGTTTCCAATTAAATTTGAGTTGGATGGTGAGAAATAAGGACAACAAAGATACCTTCCCCCTACCCCATCTCTTCCTGCCAGGTTCAATTTCATTTCTTTGATCACCTCTCCCTACCTTTCCTGCTGAGCAGTAGAGAGGGGATGGGGAATTGGGGCTGTGGTTAGTCCACAAGAGCTCCTCTCTGCTGCTCCTTCCTCCTCACACTTTCCCTCTACTCCAGCATAAGCCCTTTCCAAGGCCTGCAGTCCTTCAGGATAAATCTGCTCCAGCTTGAGCTCTCTATGGGCCACAGCTCCTTCAGGGCATGTTTATACATGGGGGTCTTCCATGGATGCAGTGTGGATATCTGCTCCATCATGGTCTTCTCCACAGGCTGTTCCAGCACCTGGAGCACTTTCTCCCACTCCTCCTCTCACCTTGATTGCATTTTCTCCCCTTCCTTAAGTATGTTTTCTCAGATGTGCCACTGTGCTCAGCTGTATCCTGTGGCAGGTCCATTGTGGAGCTGGCTGGGTCTAGGACAGGGCAGCCACTGAACTCTTCTCACAGAGGCCACCCTGCAGCCCCCCTGCTGCCAGCACCTTGACAGCAAAACACTCAATGCATCATCCCTCATCTCTTGCAGCACTCTCAAGGTTTTAAAAATAGGGCCAGCTTCCCCACTTCAAACCTCCTCTTTATTTGCAATCCATCAATAACTTAATTTAAAACTGAATCTTAGTGATTAAGCTGGAAATGTGTTCTCTGAAGCTTGTACTCACGGGAAGTGTGGGATTTGCTTCGCATGTGACAAGCTGGATGAGCTGCATAATATCCTTTGCTGTCCCTAACTGGTAGAGGTAACTCCCTGTTCTCTTTACTCTGGAAAAAAACCCCAGACATTTATAAGCCTTGTTTTGCCCAGCACTCATCACCATTATTTCAAGTGTAATGAAGCTTTTGCGGGTTTATTGGTTGGGTTTTGGGTTTGATTTTTCTTTTTTGTTTGTTTGGTTTTGTTCTTTATTTGGTTTTGGTTTCATTTAATAAACCCAGCAATGATTGACTTAACCTTTGATACCCATGAACTCTTATGCTGGACATACAGTAATGAAAATTGCATCGTTTTTGTGATGCTGCATGTCATGCTCTGCTTACCGCTTTTATTCAGCTACTATTTAATGAGTAGGTAGTGATGATAAATATGATTTGCTTCCTAATCCATCAGATATTTATCAAACTGAACTGTGTGCTGTAGACCTAACTCAGTGATCTGATCTCATTATTTACATGAGTAATACTCTAGTGACTGAGAGTTATGCTACCATATGCCATGTGGCACCTCCTGGTACAGGCAGCCCAAAGTGAGCTCTGAGTATGAGACTGGGCAGGGGAGAGAGGCACATTACAAACAGCATTCTACTGTTGTGCACTGGTGAATAAAGCTTAATGAGAGCTACAGCAGAGTAATGTCACCTCTCATCCAGGCTTTTGAGAAAGAACTTTGCCTCAACTTGGGGTTGAGAGCTGCTGCCATCTCCAGGGGAAGAATGCACTCTTAAGGGTGAAAGAAGTGGTGTCTCGGCTTTATGCAACATACCTGTTTTGTTTGGAAATGCATAAGGAAAACTCCATTTACAGGTGAGATTTTGTGTCCCAAAGAGCATAAATGATTCATGTAGAGTCACACAGCTGAAACCAGCCATTGTATCTGTAGTCTGTATAAAAAATAACACAGAAGCAAAATGAAAACAAAACTAGAAGTGCATTTGATATTGCAGGATGAATATTACAGACCTATCCAGCTTTGGACTTAATTTCCATGGTTATTTAAATGTCCTAACACAGGTTTAGACAGTCATTAAACATATAGTTTTGTTTGAATAGGTGTTTAAGTAGGATGAAGTTCAGTGGTGTTTGTTTCCCTGCATTTTGACCCAGACTTGTTTCTAATTGATGAACCCTAATATTTAAGCAATTTAAAAGCTAATGTTGTTTATATATGTTGGATGCTAATAATTCTGTTCTATTGTATAAATATGTATTTACACTGGGGAATCTTTATGAAGCTGAATTAAAGTCATATGTAAACATCGGGGTTAATTTTTGCACATTTTCAAGCTGATATCAGAAGGGAAGAGTAAAATTGGTCATTATGGGTACATAGTGATGAAAAATGGCTAGACACAATAAAGGATAATTTCTTTGGTTTTCAGAGCATAATGGAGTATGAATCATATTTAAAATTAATGGCTGAGAAGACAGATCATGATTTGAATGTCATCAGCAGCTATTTTACTCCTCCCTAGAGCAGCAACAAGGCTTTTATGAGAGATGAGTTCCTGCAAACAAGCCCTTCTAAGCTATCTGAAAGCTCCTTATTTATAACAGAGCTTAGAAAATGTTTTTTTTTTTTTTTGCTATTTTTCAGTAGGGGGAGCACACTGGGAGCACTAACTCACTGTCCAGCAAGTAACATGCAATCAATTGTTTGCCAGTAACTTTTTGCTGTATCTTTCTGGGGGGTACTGTTAGCAGCACATGTCCTCATTCTCAGATGGTGTGTGGTCCTTCTTTATCCTTTTCTAACTCTGAAATGAAGTTGAAATCACTTCAGCGACTTCTGATATTTTCACTTTTGGGCATTGCAGCATCCTTGAGCCTTCATCTGAAGCATGAAACCAGCATTGATGTTTAGCACCCCTGAGGACAGCCCGGACACATCCTACCTCACCTGTAAGAGCTGCTCTCAGACACATCCTGCCTGCCTGCTCTGCAGGGCCTTCTGCCTACCATCCAGACCTAACCTATGTGCAGTGTGTGTACCCTGAAGCCTTTGGGCAGCAGTAGGGCGACTCCTAATGTGAGTGGTTATTATAGCACCACTCTGTTGATCATTTCTTAATATTTTATTCTTGTATACAGAGAATGCATCACAATGGCACTTGTTCAAAATAGCACAATTGGTTGGGTGGCTTCTGCTCATTAGTGGGAAAGGAAAAGGACTGGGGAAAGGCAATATGCAACATCTGTCTGCAGGAAAAAATGGTACTTGCCCTCAGCATTTTACTCACAAAATAAATGGACCTTGGAGTATGTGCCAGTACTCATTTTAGTCATTGGAGAAATAGCACAGTGGAAGGGGACATTGTTTCTACTTAATTGAACCTTTAATTTCTGTTATTTTGTACATGTGGTGGGCAGTAAGTAAAGACAAAGTCAACAACGAGTTTTTTCCTACATATATGTAAAATAATTCATGCTTTTTCATTTTCAGCATCAGCAACAGTCCAGTATTGCAAGTGTCTGCTCTTGGAGATCATGCTTTTAATAAAAGATGAAGCATGCCTTTTGTTTGAAAGGACTGTAGGTAAAAAGACCTTTCCTGACATTCAAACTTTGTGTTTACTAAAGCTGTTTTGTACTTTCAGTTCACAGGCTGTCCTTAAGCTGTTGGAGTTATTATAGTGGTGTATTACCTTTCATTCTTTCCACCAAATCTCTCATGGCTCATTTGCCGTGCACGATGATATTCTGTGAGATTGTTTTCATTTTTCAGTAACTTATATCACAGAGTATCCCAGATTTAGCCATAACTCTATTTCACTGGCAGGCTCCTCTCTCCTTTTCCTTTTGGAATTGCCTCTTAAGGAAGCACTCGTAAAGCATAGCCAGTTAGGATCTCGGTTTAAGGGCCTTGCCAAATTATACTGTTTCAAATCAGCACGAAGGCAAGACCACAGGCTGAAAGCAGGCATTGGGATGGCTCATTCTTACAAATGGAGATAGACCAGAAGGGATACTGTCATGTATAATACCTAAAATAATAGTCTGACTTCTGGTTTAGGGCATCATTCTTCATGCTGCACTGTCCGATTTATAGTCTTGTAATGCCAGAAAAACTCTTTCTATTGTATTTGGGTGCTCCTATTCTTTAGCAATATCTAAAAAGACACAGAAGCTATTCTGCTAAAGGTAGATGAAATTTTGTTGAGGAATGTTTCCCTCCTTTTCGTTATGGTATATTGTTTTGCAGGAGCTGAAATTGGTACAGTGAAAGGTAAAGACTGTAATGATCTGTAGCCTGGCAACTACAACAGTGACCTGAGATTTGGAAGGCACATCCATGCTCAAGTTCTCACTCTGGTCAAAGATTTCTGGGGAGATATATAGATACACACATGTGTGCACGTATGTATATATTTTATATAGAGAAAAAAATAACAACAGCAACAAAGTGAAATTAGTCACTCTGTGAGCTATTTTTGTAATCCTAGGACATGGTATCCTGATTGTCCTGTGGCAGCCTTCTGTCCTCTTCATACTTTCTAAACCAAAAATATTTGAATAGCCCCCTCCCTAAACTTTTGTGTCATTGTCTTATTGCAAAGAGACTTGATGTGCTTATTTCTGATTTCAATGTGATGAAAGGCTAAATGTCAAAACACTGGGATTTAAAAAGTGTGATTGCTCTCTCTTGATCAGTTATAATGGGTCATTATCCAGTCACTCTAGCAGATAGGTTTGTGAAAATGTAGAGTAACTCTCTGTTCCTGATGACTTCTCAGTTATCAGAGCACAAGGACTACAGGAAAATAATTCTCTTTCATATATGGAAGATTGGAAGGGATGGCAATAGTGGGAAGTTCATGGGGACGTGAATAAATGGAAGGCATCCTCTGGTGTGGGAAGACAACCAATGGAAGTTATAATGTATGTAGTCTAAACTGCTACCTCTAAAAAATAGCTGCCTCTAAGCACTGTTGTGTTGTACTTCTCATTTTGTATAAGACATACCTGCTACAGCATTGTGCTGTGTAGGCGTGGATCTGATGGTTTAGAAAGGCAACCCAAATTAAGTATGAACAGTTAGTTCCAGTGCTCATGGAAATATATTAGGAAAACATTACACAGAAGCAATACATTGAGATTCCAAACACGTTTTCCCCCCATTAATGATATTTTAAAATGCAGAAAGCACTTCTGTGAAGCATAAAGGATGGTCAGAGTTAGCTAATGAGGCTGATAGGTACAATGGCTGCATGCTTGATCTGTCTTGGATCCTAATGCTCATTTGGAGATGTCTTATTATTGTGTGGGTGTTAAGTCTGTCCAAGCTCATAATCAACAGATATATGGTCATTCATAGTGTTTATGCCTCTGTCTTAGAAAGCTTGAACAGAGTGATCAGGATGTCATTTGCTAGGTTCATACAGAAAATTTCTCATAGAAAATCTGAGCAAACTAATTGCTGGCATTAACATGGGAGTTATATTAGCTATGATAATGATATGGATAATGAAACCCTTGCCTCTGGCCATCACTTTATCACCTATGGGGTCAGCAAAGAATTTATTCAACCCTGAGCTGCATTTTATAATTGGCTATTTGTATCTGGGAAGATGTTGGTACTGTATGGTATCTTCAGATATCATTCAATGACTGTAAAAGGGCCTCAGTGCATCAGAAGAAACAACGGTGGGGACCCACTGACAAAGTGCGTTGAAAAACAGGGGGCCAAACACCTGTAATTTTTAGTTTTAAAGACATAGAACTCTTAAGATTTGGAGGAAATAGCCTGAACTGGCAGCTTAGCAATAACTTAACAGCTTTATAAATCTGTATCTCCCAGATGATGATAACAATGGTGCATGAGCATCCTGAACTGAATGGGGTAGTGCTTTGCTAATGTAGGGGGTTTTTGGTGACATGACTTCTCCTGGGTATCATGATCCCATTCATATCCCATTAATGAAATTCCCCCTAATGACAGGATGTTAATGAGTCAAGGTCTCTGAACTACAAGGTTAATAGAAGGATATTTCTCAGTTATTTGTGGAAAGCTGAATTCAACATGAGACACAGCCACAATTCATTCAGCTTGTGTTTAGATGCCTAGTGAAGCACAGAATTCGGGATTACAATTTTCTGAACTGTAGCATATGCAGAGAAAGAGCACTGTTAGGAAGCAGCTCATACCTTATATTCATCCAGAAAGCAATTGGGCCTGCAGTTCTTTCTCTGTTAGCTGTATAAAAAAAGCCCAGGGAGAATATGATTTTAATTTAGCTGGTGTCCTGGTTGTGGCTGGGATAGAGTTAATTTTCATCCTAGTAGCTGGTGCAGTGCTGTGTTTTGGCTTTAGCCAGAGAACAGTGCTGGTAACATGCTGATGTTTTTACTTCTTGTTGAGTAATGGTTACCCCGATCAAGGACTTTTCAGTCTCATGCTCTGCAGTGAGGAGGGGCATAAGAAGCCAGGAGGAAGCAGAGACTGGACACCTGACCCGAAGTAGCCAAAGGGCTATTCCATACCACAGCATGTCAAGCCCAGTATAGAAAGTGAGGGAGGAGTCACCCGGAAGGGACCAGTCAGATCAGGCTGGGTATCGGCCAGTGGGTGGTGAGCAATTAATTGTACTGTGCCTCACTTGTCTGTCTTGGGGTTTATGCCTCTCTCTTTCTTTGATAACGCCCTTTTCCTTACTAATATTAGTATTAGTAGCATATTTTACTTTATTTAAATTATTAAACTGTTCTTATCCCAACCTGTGGGGTTATACCTTTTTTCCAGTTCTTCTCCCCATTCCCACCAGGGGATGGGGCAGGGGGAGTGAGTGAGGTGCTGCCTGGTACTTAGTTGCCAGCTGGGGTTTAACCCCAGGAGCAGATGCACCATCCCACTATGGTTTTTACCTAGGAAAGCAGTATCCAATGCCGGTCTGTCTTGGCAGAGAGCTGCAGTTCACTCACTGCCTCCTCCTGGGCACCTTTTAGGACAGGGCCACAGCATTCTTTACACATGTTGAAGGATTTGCAGTAAACTGTAACTGACACTCCAAGGGGGTGAAACATAAATTTAAACTCAATGACCAGGTGATGAGGCATTCAAAGAAGGAAGGAAAAAAGCAAGAAGGTTGCTGTAGGTTTGTCCTACTGTGTGCAGGCTGTCAGACCTCATGAGAATTCTAGGTTCAATTTACTGCCTGTATCCTTGCTAGAACTGGAGGGAGCAGCATCAGGCAGTTTTTACAATCATGGCTGCTGCACTGTTATATTAAAAGTATGGGGTTTTTTCTCCTTGTACTTTTGACCAGCAAGACAGGAAACTTCCTGGTCTGGGAATTAAAGCAGCAACTCAGTTCAGATTTCAGTTGTGAGAAATGGAATTCTTGATAAGACAAGTGCTGGGTTAAGTATTTGTTTAAAACTAAAACCAACTCGTGACTATCATCGGCAGCTAAATTGCACCATCTGGAGCAAGAGGCAGACGTAAACATCCTTATTTAGGAATCAGTTTATAAAAAAATGTGTGGAATTAACTTGTTCCTTTTCTGTAGGTAGCAGCTTTCATAGGAAATAGATTTGTTAGTTCATAGTATACCTATGTGGCATGTGAAGCTTTGCACAGGGATCTGGAATAGGTATTTCTTCATCCTTTTAGATAATAAATCCAGAATAGCTGCTAATGATTAATGGGCAACATTGCTTAAGGACTTAAGACTACCTGACAGCCTGGACAAAGCACAGGCAGATGCTTTAGGCAGGCTGTAAGGAAGACTAGGAATTACAAGCAAGGCAGAGAGGTGACCTTTTCTTGCGGCAGGAACTGCAAGTGTCATCATACACCGCAGTACCACACATTGCACAAATTAGACTGATCCATAGACAATCTGGGATTCTGGGCCTTTCAGTTGGGCATTCAGAAACTGGGGCACATGAAATTATCAGTCATCTTCTAAATCTTATAGAGAAAGTGGTGTTTTAATGAAAATACAGTCATTTTGTTTTCACAATAGTCATTTGTTGTCTATGATTAATGAAATGGAAATAATTTTCTTTACTGAAAATTGCAGGGCTTGATTCATGAAATGACTGGTATTCATTCAATATTTACAGATGCAAGGAAAGGAACATATGAAAAACAATTATACGCGATCCTCAAAAACTTCTTAAGCTTCATCTAAGGTCATTCAACGTGAATATATAAATCTAAAGATAAAATATGGCAGTAATCTATGTATATTCAGGCAGAAACAGACTAAGATTTAGAGCCTTTTAGGATAAAAAAAATAATGAATGAACAGGACTGGTTAATTAAAACTTAACATTAAGTTGTGCACTTTTAAAAAGGTCCATCTAATTCACTGCAATTTATTTCCAGATGGAAGGCAGGCACAGGAAAGATTATACACACAGAGAAAAGAAAAGCTTTAGTGAGACCAAGGCAACCATTAATAGAGCAACCATTAGCAGCACATTCATAGAGCTTCGATGAGGGAAGATCTATGAAAAGAGAGTGTTTCAAACAAGCTGCTCACCAAAGAAATAGAGAAAAGTTTAGATTTTGACTATATGGCTGTTTCCTTATGTCAAGAACTCTGATTTATTTCCAGAGATATTTTACAGTCTGTACAATTAAAATACAAATGTTCATTATAGTGCCTATCCAAAGAAACCTGCTAGCTTAATTCATGTGATGTGAGCTAACATGCCAAGAAAGGACAAAATGACTTGTTCTTCAGTGGATCTTTGTCCCTCTTGAACAGCTGGTCAGCATCAAGAAGCGGGATTTGTCACAGGCTCTAAGAGTTAGGCCCTGGTAATTCTGCTTGGTGAGATTTAATTTAGATTTAATTAGAGATGGGCTGGAGTCAAGCTACAGGTCTTCAATCAGCTGTTGTTAATACAGAAGGGCTAAAAGTAATCTTTGTTTTATTGTACCTCCCAGCTGATAGTGACCCCTGAGAATGTGGGGCTCGGGTTAGCTGCCTGTGGCCACCGTGGGCTCTCAAACCAGTGCCTGGGAAAGAATTAGTGTCCCTATCAGCTGGGTGACAAGCATTCGTGTATGTGTGAGAAATAGGGGCTGGTGGTCTATCAGTGCCAGCACTGCTTATGAAAACCCCATGCTTCGGTTCATTTCTCGTAGGTGGGGATGAAAGTGAAGGTGAATAGCATCCAGTTTGCTCACAGCACTTGTCCAGCTCTTCTCTTGCCTGGACCAGATGCTCCCAGCCTGCACAACCCTGTCACCATGTTTCTAAAACCTCCTGATTGTGATGCCTCTGGCTCAGGGTACTGCCTGGCCATGGCATGCCTGAGGTCTGTGTCCTGCAATCGGTACTTGGGAAGTGGGTACCAACATGCTTGGACAGAGAATTTTAGGTATCAGTGACACCTCTACTTTGAAGATAGGTTGTATGCATACCGAACTCCTTTCAGGACCAGCATCTCTATCTACCTTTAGGAATTACATTATCAGCAGTAATACTGAGCAGCTAGAGCCCTGGTCCTGTTTCTAAACTTGTTTTATTACCTAATCCAGCTGCATTTCACTTGCCTTCGTGGTAATTCTCTTCACACATCTGAGAATAGAGCCTTTCTACTATTGATCACCACTAACTCTTTAATTTTTTGTTTTCTAATGATTATATTTCTTAGGCTGAGGAAGTTGGGGCTGTTCAGCCTGGAGAAGAGAAGGCTGCGTGGAGACCTCATAGCAGCCTTCCAGTATCTCAAGGAGGCTACAAAGATGCTGGGGAGGGACACTTCTTCAGGGACAGTAGTGACAGGACAAGGGATAATGGGTTCAAACTTAAACAGGGGAAGTTCAGGTTGGAAATAAGGAAGTTCTTCCCTGTGAGGGTGCTGAGGCGCTGGCACAGGGTTCCTGGAGAAGCTGTGGCTGCCCCATCCCTGGCAGTGTTCAAGGCCAGGCTGGACACAGGGGCTTGGAGCAACCTGCTGCAATCCCTGCCTGTGGTAGGGGGGCAGAACTGGATGAGCTTTAAGGTCCCTTCCAACCCAAACCATTCCGTTAAGCTATATTTCACTAGAAATACAATTCTTAAAAGTATCTGTATTTTCCTATTTCCAGGAAAAAAGCTAAAATTCCAGTAACGAATCAAAACAAAACCAATCAAAAGCTGAGGGAAAGAACAGCTATCAGCTGGTTTCAGAAGGTGGCTTATTTTCAGAATGTTATAAATTACTATTTTTTGCAAACATAAAGTGTCCAGTGCAGCATATCAATAACCTGAAACTTTCTTCTCAGTTGAAAAAGAGAAGTTATAAATTGATCTTTCCCCTCTGTGTTGACACGGCATTGTCTGGTGATCTGAGAATCCTGTAATGGCACTGAGCAGCTCAGGAATGACTGAAGAGCACCTCCAAGCCCAATATTTTTCTCTGTCAGGCAAGGATACTAGGAGTTTTGAAAGGACTGATCTTGCAGTGTTGCTCCTTTCAGCAGTGTCCTGGAACTTGCATATCTGTTGGCTGCTGGTTGATAGCTGCATTCTTAATTGTGACTATACCTTTTTCATTACATTGAAAAGCTCTGCTACAGATGAGCAGCCTACACTAATGGCTAAGGAAATGAGACTGTACTGAGATATAGAACACACCAACAAAATGTATGCTAAATTGCAATGCCATGCTTGTGTTGGTAGCATGTGATGTGTTGAGATTCAGTTCCTGACAAGACAAGACAAACAAATGCACTTCAGCATGCATGCAGTCACCAAAGTCGTTCACAGCTTGGTCCAGGAGACAGGGCAAGAGGGAGGCTTCTGCAAGGGGTTGGGTTCTCTCCTTGTTTTGCAGTTGATTTGCTGTGCAATTTTGTAAGAGTAATTTCACCTTTTTTCTCTCATTTTGCAGGTGGACATAATGAAGCACGGTATTGCTTACTGACGACGTAGAGACAAAGTGGTAAAGTAGTAAGTATGACTGCTGATGCAGAAGGGTCTTCCAACAATTGTTGCATTGATCTTACACAAACTCCTTTTCAAACATGCATCTAAACAATAAAAACTAGAATCACAAACAGTAGACTGCCAGTAATCTGTGACCTGCTGTAACCTGGTGCTATTTAATTAGCGCCACTGAGGAAATTCCACTCAGGGAATACAAATCCAGTCTTCTATTCAGTTCAAGGAGCAGCTATTGAGCCTGCAGAGGGGAACAGCAGTACCTCAGAGTACCTCTGACACTTCGGCTTCCATGCCTGTACTCCCAAATCACCCATTTTTGCAAGAAAGAGTAAAAGTAATAACGCTAATAATATTCCTGTGGGTAGTTCACAAGGTTTGGAAGGGTTTGGTAACATCATTGCTCTGTCTTGGGAGAGATTAAAGAAATTAAATGTTAGATTCCTAGCCAAGGAATACGGCTATAACCTAGCTGGCACCATTTGGAGGATAAAATGAAACTATAAGATTGCTCCACTTGAGTCCTTCTACCACTCTCTAAGCTTCCTCTTGCTCTCCCCCAGATGCAGAGAAACACATGTCGTAAAACTAAGGTATGTAAACATCTCCTTTTCCTATCAGAATCTGCCAGCTAATTAAAACCAGCAGCTTCCAACCACTCAGCCTTCACAAGACATCTCGACTCTTGGAGTGGAAGTGTGTTTGTATGAAAAAACCTACATTTTATCTCTTTGTGAAGAGTTTATTCATGTGTTTCACTTTAACGAAGGGTAGAAAAGTAGAAGTAAAGAGAGCTTGTGATGCAAGTCATCAAGAAATTACATTTTTCAGGTACAAGAATTTCCTAGGAAGTGCCACTAGATTCAAATCAGAAATAGTTTTAGAAATAAATAGAAAATAGAATGCCAAAGCATTCAATCATCTATGACCTTTAAGGAAATACAGATCTCTCTGAACTTCACAGGTCATCTTTCGTATCTGTTGTAAAACTTAAACTAAAATCTCCTGGATGTAAACTTGCCTATTTAGAACAGCTCTGAACCAGAGCTGAACTAGAGTATATTTGGGAGAAAAGAAGAAAATAAAGCCTGAAGAACAGTATTTACATCATCCATAACATATCTCTAAGATATGTGAACTGCAGGTAAGTGCAGATGTTAACATAGCTTTAAAGTAGGTAACTGTCAATGTAGCTTTAGGAGCTCAACATTAACTAGCTCTGGTTATCAAGCCAGATGCAAGGTGAGTTTTGAACCATGCTGATCTTCACGATACCTGTAGCAGTTAGATGGCAGTAGCTACATAAGGTAATTTAAAGCTATCTTCAGTATGTGACTTGGTGGCCATATACACATATGTGCGGACTATGCTGTGCTTTTACTACCGACATACTCTGTTAGCTGCTTTTTGAAAGATGGAAATCTCTACCTTAATGCTCCTAGCAGAAAGCATTTGTATTGTGTTTTGCAGAGCAAAAGGACAACACTAGCATCTTCTCACAAGGACCAGAAGGAAAAACAGTTTAATTTGCAGTGAGGATTTTCAGGGTGCACACTTGTTTACTTGATTTTGTTGAGAACAGCAAGCTGAACTAATACAGGATGAGCAGCCTACGGCTTCCAAGGTTTGTGCATTTGCCAACCTGAGTGAACTTTCCACTCCAAGGTTCCACCACGGTTGTTTTGCTCTGGGAAGGCTGGGTAAGAGGTAGGGTAGGTAATGTGAACCTCGGGAGCTGTTGACTTGATATTACCCCCAGCCTAGCTCACCCTATATCCTAGTAAAGGGGTGAGGACCAGACAGCACCTTTGCTATTTCCTGTTTGTAAGTTGTTTTAAGAACTTCTTTGTGCTTCCAGTGACTATGGTATGTGCAGGGATCTGTTAGGGTTAATGAAGATTTGTGCAGAATTAGTGTTTCTGTGCCAGATAGTTTCTAGAAAATAGTATCTTCCCATCTCACAAGAGGACAAAAAAGTGTCTTTGAAATCACTCAGGCAGACATCAAGGACTTGATCCCTGTGTGGATCAGTATGGGAAGATGACTGGAGAAGGAGCTGAAATATCCAGCTTGGCATTTTAACTTGTACTTGCTCCCTCAAACTCTGTATTCATGCTCCTCTCCCTGCTGCACATCCTTACTTATCTCTTACCTTAAGCGAGACATATTGTGCTATATTGAGAAATACATTCCAAAAGCCATCCTTGAGATGATGGCTCCTGGTTGGGAGATTCTTTTGTTCGCTTGATTGCTCACAAAGCGTTGTCTGGTTCCTCCTAATAGATTCTTCTTCTAGGTAAATGTCTTTTAGCAACCAGAATTAGAAACAAATTGTGTCCAGCTATTCAGACCTTTCAAAGAAAGAACTGAGATTATCAGTCTTATGCCTTTGTATCTTTCCCTGCTTGAAGAGTGGGCTGAAGTACAAATGCTACACATGCCCACTGCTCTCAAGAGTACAGGAATACTATTTATATATTATATATATTTCAATATATGCTGTAATCTGTGTAATACCTGTATCATATTTGCAGATATCCCAGTGATATCAAGACAGTAAATAATATGGTGACAGTTTTTTCCATTTAGCCATTGAATTGAATGAGTGGAAAGATTATAAACATAGATGATTTTTTCAACAGAAAATGATAGCTCTTCAGTTATATTCTCACTGTCTTTATTCAGGCTGCTCTCATCAGTAAAAATCCTCCAATGTTTCTGCAGCATGGGGATTGTGCATCTATGCTGTGGATTCATGATTAGCCATGAGTGGACAGCTATGTGCTTAGAAATTCATTTTGCTTTTTATTATAAAGACAAAGAAGAACAAAACTTTGGGAAAGAGTTTCCCTTATTAAATATTTACCATTTCAGCTCCAGAGTCAAGAAAGGTAAGCTCTGAGTCATTACTTTTTATTTTTAGTATCCAATCTACTTGGAAATGAATGGAATGCAATAACCTTCAAATCCCTTTAGGAGCTGTGAGCTACATGGAATAATTAATTTTAAAAGAACCACAGGGAGGGTGTATTGGGTTTGTGTAGCAAGGTTTTGGTAGCGGGGGGGCTATAAGGGTGGCTTCTGTGAGAAGCTGCTAGAGGCTTCCCCTATGTCCAACAGAGCCAATGCCAACTGGATCCAAGACTGACCCACCAGCACTGGCCAAGGCCAAGCCCTTCAGGCACAGTGGTAGCACCTCTGGGACAACAGATTTAAAAACGGGTAAATACTGATGTGCAAAAGCAGCCAGAGAGAGGAGTGAGAATATGTGAGAGAAGCAGCCCTGCAGACACCAAGTCAGGCAGGAGGTGCTCCTGTGCCAGAGCAGAGATTCCCTGAAGCCCATGGTGCAAACCCATGGTGAGGCAGCTGTGCCCTGAAGCCCATGGAGGAGCAGGTTACACCTCAGCCCATGGAGGACCCCACACTGGAGCCAGAGGGATGCCTGAAGGATGCTGTGACCCCATGGAAAACCCAAACTGGGGCAGCTCCTGACAGGACCTGTGTTCCCATGGAGAGAGGAGTTTGCGCTGGAGCAGGTTTACTTCAGGACTGGTGATCCTGCAAGGGACCCATGCTGGAGCTATCTGTTCCTGAAGGATGCACCCATGGAAGGGACCCACGCTGGAGAAGTTCCTGAAGAACTGCAGCCTGTGGGAAGGACCCCATGTTGGAGGACAGGAAGAGTGTAAGGAGTCCTCCCCTGAGGAGGAAGGAGCATCAGAGACAATGTGTGATCAACTGACCACAACCCCCATTCTACATCCCCTTGACCTGCTAGAGAGGAGAACTGTGGGTGAAGTTGTGCCTGGGAAGGCTGGGAAGGGTCGGGGGAAGGTGTTTTATGATTTGGGTTTATTTTCTTATTATTCTACTGATTTGATTAGTAATCAAACTGATTTCCTCAAGTCCAGTCTGTTCTGCCTGTGGTGGTAACTGGTGAGTAATATCTCCCTGTCCTTATCTCAACCCACGAGCCTTTCATTCTTGTCTCTCCCCTGTTCAGCTGAGGTGGGGGACGTGAGAGAGTGGCATTAGTGGGCACCTGGTGTTCAGCCAGGCTCAGCCTATCACAGGGGAGTTGGTTGGGAAATGTGAGGCACCTTCTCCCTGTAAGTATCCATTTTCTGACCACACTTTTCCCATATTTGGAATTCTGGAGATAAGGATATGAATTGATTTTTGTTAGATCAATTTAAGATGATCAGCTAACGCAGCAGCAATGATCACAGAGGATTGTTCTTTTGAAACAAAGATAACACACCACTGATCTGATCTCGCCATCATAAGCATCAGAATGCATCAGAGATTGTTAAGGCCACAAGGTAGTGTTTCCATCAGCTACCCGGCTTCTAGCACATGAGAAGCGAAGAGAATCTCATGTATAGTTCCTGCACAAAACGTGTTTGTGGACAAACACAAATACTTTGGTTTGTAAGGGCTTCTGACAGTGACAATAAGGCTTTCTGCACCAGATTCTATGTTCACTATGTAATTCCAAACTCTTCTGAAAGCGCAGCTTTCAGAAGCTGGATGTCTCATTTCATTGTTCACTCTCACTTGAGAAATTAAAATAATGACTGGATTCTGGAAGTGAATGAAAGAAATGAGTTATCAGAGAACATTTCTGTGAGAAAACTGAGCCAAAGCACATGATAAAATGCTGAAGCATCAGTGACCCCATACAGCTTTAAGAAGCTGGGTCTTGGAAATTAATCCAAGAAAGGGAAAAATGGCTAAAGGCTTAATCCAGTGAAACACTATAAAGCATGCCTGTGACTCTAGTGATGTGAGGAGTTTTAGCAAAGGCAATGAGACTGTTAAAGTTTCAGATGACAAGCATAGGCATGCCTGTAAGTGCTTTAGCAGATTGGAATCCAAGTACCTAATCAAAATCATTAATTTCTTTTAGCAAGGAGGTAGGACAGAGCTTATGAGAAGCTCGCTGAAATAAATCAGAAACCAGAAAGGAGTATTAAGAAAACTTCAACAGTCATGTTCATGGTACTACCTAAGGATCAACCAAAAATAAGGTTCCCACTGTACAATGTAATGCACCCCAGAAAACACAAGATGCTGCTTTTTCCACAGAACATGCAAGCTAAAGAGAACACAGTATCATTTTCATGCAAACACTCTCTTCCATTATTTTACTGCATTTCTTATTACTTCCTCTTCTTTAATTATTGATTAGATATATTCATTTATGATTGTTTCTTCTTCCCAACACAGAAGCCTTTGGTCTGCGCTGCTTAGCACCCAAAACTATCACTGAAGACACCAGGGCACACCCCAAGTATTGCAGGTAGCATGTACCACAATATCATTTTAAAGACTGAAGTGCTTCTTTTTGAAGAAGCCAGAGTACATAATTGAACAGAGTTGCCATCATTAAAACACAATTAAGGCTGTGAAGCCCTTGAGCTTAAATTGTGGCATGATGCAATATTTATCAGGCTTCAGAACACATAATCACATCTATGACCATCCAGGCATGTTTTGCTTGCTCACTAGGCGAGATTAACTATCAAAGCTTAATGCAGCTAAACTTACCAGGTGAAAGAGGTGAAAGAGTAACGGCTAAAGTTGCATAGAAGAGCAAGCCAATGAAGTGCCAAGAAAACACACACACTTAAGCACTTGTTTAGAAAGATGCTTTATTTTTTGCTGTTAATGAATAATGGAGTTAATACAAAATCCTGACAGGCATAAACCTATTGAAAACTTTCAGTACTGCAATCTACAGGTGACTCTCAAGCAACGAATTGAACAATGTTAATTTTAGGCAAGAAATAATCTTTAAAAATCCAGAAAGAAAGGCAAAGGTACCATTCATATGACTAATACTTGAGGTATTTTGAAGGCAAGTTCACACATTTCCTGTGAGTTTGCATGGGTTTTGTTAAAAGAGAAAGTACAAACGACCTTCAGTTAAAAACTTGGCAACTTTTTCAAATTCTCCTTCTAAATTTAACTTGGGACATGTATGCTTGTTAAAATATAATCCATTGCCCGGGAGGCTGGTCTGAAATACCAATATCTATCATAAATGCTCAGCAATTTTTCAATGTACCTGCTTTCAGACACTGGCCCAGGGTCAGCTTCAATGACTAGGTCAAACTCAGGTGTCGGCAAAGGACACTTTGGGCTTTAATGACAGGTTAGTGAATCTGCTGATGAATGCACTGTGGTTCAAAAGGTCTACTCTGTTTTTCTCTCGCATTTAGAAGTTGAGTCAGGAAGATCTTGTGAACAAGTAAGAACAAACATTGCCACCCTTACATGTGGATGGCTGTTAAAAGTGCTCCACCGGTTTCTGTGTTTTGTTTATCCAGATAGGGAAGACTTGTTCTGGAAGGGAAACAAATTCAGCCACTGCCATAATTTCCTCCCTGTAAACAGAGCAGATTTTTAACATTAGAAACTCAGTATTATTTAACAGATTTTTTTGCATGCTATGATGCTAATTGTTACACTTTCATTTGTCATACGTAGCACATGCATGCAGTAAGGCCTCTGTTTCTCATCAGCCAGTTAGGAGATAAACACAAACACAATCTGTTTATCAGACAATGGAGATCAAATCCAGAATTCCTTCCAAATTTAAAAGCAGAAGCTTTAAAATGGAGAAACTGACCCAGTAGCTCAACAGATTGAGGACTGTGGTTGCTACTGCATTTTAGAGCTGAGGACTCAACTTCCAATGCTACCAATGCAGCTACCACAATTTCCAAACAGTAGCTACTGTTTGGAATAATAGCACAGAGGATTGTACCTCTTGTACACAGTCTGGAAATTGAAAATTTGCTTAGTTGGAAACAGGGCAAAACATTTCTTAAAATGGTGGAAGATCTTCCTAATTTCTTCCTAATCCTGCTCCTGCTGCTTCTTCAGACAGTTGCTCATGTTCACATTGCCCTATGGAGAGCAGCACAAGTCTCTGTTTCTTCCCTCACTGTCTGCCTCAAGCTCAGACACCAATGTGGGAGTTTCACAGGCTCTCCAGGCAGTGCTTTCCAGCCCTTGGGTTGAAATCAGAAGGCAGACAGAAAAGCTTCCTGTGTTTCAGATGTAGTGGGAGCCCTTTTCAGCCATCATCAAGGAGCAGCTTGATGGGGGCAACAAAGTATATGGGCATACGGGGGGTGTGAAGTGGGTAAATGCCATCTAAACTACAAATCTGAGAAGTGATCGTTTCTGAGGGGTGTGGACTTGATAATACAGATCCCTTTTCTCTGACTGTAATGCAGAAGTTTCTTTGTGCAAAGCCTGGTACTGACATTGAAATTGATGTGTGGCCTTTAGGTAAGTCACTTAATCAATGTGTTTGTAAAATGAGGACAATAACATTTATTTGCCTGCCCGAAAAGGATGCGGCACGGACAGATTAGTTAATGCTGTAAAATGCTATTTATTAATAACTGCAAGTACTAACTCCACTTAAACCCCTCCTTGATTGGTAACTGAAATAGCCGAAGAACAGAATAGAAACCTGAAACATAAAGGTGATAGAGGTCTCAGCTGAAGTGGAGGTGGTTAATCGCCTTCCTTTTCATTGAGCTAATTATGCTTCAACTGAGGCAATAAATACATTAAAAGCCTTGACCATATATCTGCTTTTACTCAGAAACAGAATAAGGAGGAGTACTGTGGGATTCACACTTGATTCACTGTGTAACACCCCACTGATAACGGGTCAAGGGAAGAGCTGAGTGCAACACAGGAAAACACGTGTTTCAGCCTCTGTTCAGGGAGGCAAGTGCACTCAAGGTGCCCCTAGAGCAGGAAGAACACTGCCAGGTAAGACAGAATTAGATGCATCATTACCATTTTCAGTCCAATTAACGTCCTTGCTCTTCAGGATTAAATAAGGTCTGTTTCTTGCCTTTAGGTAGGGCAGGTTTAAAAAGAAAAACCGAGGTCCTGAGGGTGATGAGGATGTATATAATTCTGTAGAGCAGCATGAAGTGGATTAGGAAATGAACTGCAGTAAACTGGCTTATCTATGAGCTGTGCCTTGAGAACTCTGCGAAGGCCTCAGCCTGACACTGCTTCTCTCTCCGGTGTTTCTCTCAGAAGGCAGGAACATAAGGTGTATCCCCTAGGGGGCTGAGAGATCAGGTCTTCCAAAATGAATTCCTTTTTGCCATCTGTAGTGCTTCCAAGAATCCAAACCAATCATGTTTAGTTAATGTAGTAGTTAAACAGCCTTAGGTTTCTCTTAACAACTGTTGTAAAGGGGCAATTTACCAATAGGGTAAATACCTATTAGAACTTGGGGGGATATCTGCTTCAGGAATATGACAGTTTGAACAAACACAGTACTGCTTGGTATATTCAAGATGAATTTGCTTGAAGTTAATCAAAGAATCAAGAAGCGGCAAAACAGACTGTGATTGGTGATACTTCCAAGAACATATCAAGAGTTATGGAAATAAAAACAGGTGGAACAGTTAACTCTGGAGTGACCTGCTTTGCCTATATCTGGGCCACAGCCTTGGTCTCCCATTTTCAAGATCTATAATCAAAACCAGCCTGGGAAGCAGACAGGTGGCTAGAGCATCTCCAGACAAGCAGTGAAAAACAGAACGATGGGTACTTGGCTGGGAACCTGTGACACTGGCAATACTGCTTGGCATACTGGCAGCAAGTCAGCTTACTTCATGTATTGGAGCAGATAAGCTTTACAGTGAAATACAGATGCAGAAACATTTTGCCATGTTCTGTAAAACAGTTCTAGGAGATATTGTTGAGTCACTGCACACTGGTCTGTTACCCAGAAAGAAGTGTCATGCAGAGGCAAATCGCTGTTTGGCTTAGTGTGTTAATAAGGTTAGAAATAAAGAAGTGTCTCTTTGGGAACTGGACAAAAAGTGTTAACTGTAGCACATTCGAAATAGAATCAAGCGTACTGAAATCCAGACATTTAATGGATGCACTTCTGAGAAGGAGACTTAAATACAGAAATAAAGAATACAGGATGCTGTAAGCTCATCAGGTTTAAAGGGGAGCCTCTCAGGGGAGTTCTGCTATGGTAATACATGAGCAGAACCCTGTCACTCAGACTGTGCACTGAAGAGATTATGTAGAGGCAAGGTCCAGCAACTGTTGTCCCCTGGGAGACAGTACAACTGGATATAAAGGCACTGGCTATCTGTCAGTCAGTCAATGGTTTAAAATACTTCTGGGAATGCTCTGTAATTTAATGTTCCTTTTGGGTTTTGATTATCACAGCCTTACAGAAATATCAAATTCTAAATGAGAGAAAAAGCACCTGAACTAGCCACGGCAAAACATCTAGCACTAGCAACGCGCCAAGTGTCCACAGCTAAGAGATATATCATGGAAGTGTTCAAGGCCAGGTTGGATGAGGATTCAAGCAACCTGGTTTAGTGCAAGGTGTCCCTGCCTATGGCAAGGGGCTGGAACTGGATCACCCTTAAGGTCCCTTCCAACCATAACTGTTCTATGAAATTCAGCCAAAACAAGCCAGAGGAACTCAAATTTACAGATACAAATCCTAGTCCCAGACTATCCTTGGATTACCTACAGACCAAACATAATGCACAGATAAGATTTCAAATTCAAAAGAAGTATTTTAAAGAACTGGAGAAAAAGTTTCTAAATGAATGAATGCTTTGTATCTCCCTTCAATAGCGGAGTGGGTCATGGTCACTGATTTAAACAATTACACCATATTTTTGGTTAGGTTTTTCTTGAAAATTTGGCCAAGTTCTTCTATACTTCATCCCTTTGTGGTGATGATGACCTAGAGATGCTCATTCTATTGGAAAAATTCTACAGATGGATTGCACTTCCTATCAGGAACAGTGGATCCTTGAGTGGATTTCAGACAAGCACTGTCACTATACAGTGATCAGCAGCTTCTTGTTTGCCTTGCAACTCTGGCAGTTATCCCCAAGTCACACATTTGGCAGTTCATAAAGTCTAGACATCCATCTACATACACTTGAGAGAATATGAGTATCTTATTTCGGCAGCTGAAAGTAACGTCACGAAAGGATGCATTGATTACTAAGTTCTTAGGGATATATTTCACTCACAGTTCACTGAACTCTGGAAGGTGGGTCAAAAATTATTTAAGATTTAAAAGAAGAAGGCACTGTAGTATACATCTTAAATTGTGGGTACACAGTGATTCTCTTTGTGTTGGGGCAGAGAATATGGAAAGGGACAAGAGTACCTCTGTGGAAACAAAGATACATAGATCTGGTGTTGTACATATTCTCTTCTTCCTTGCCAAGAGTTTTGCATATGTATTGTAGGAGGAAAGGAGATTCTTGCCTCTGTCTCTAGGCCACAGATGTCCTTGGCACTGCTCACCTCAAGTTCTAAGGTTGAGGCACATTGGTAAATTTTCTTACTAAAGTTGCCATTGCAGTGACATTGCTGCAAAGCGAGTGATTCAGCAGAGGATTGTATGAAGTTCAGAACAACAGTGGATCACATCATCTGAGCTTAGTGACTCAAAATTCCTGTGATCAATTCAAATTCTCTCTAAAAAGAAATAGATGCTGTTTTGCTTAGAACACAGCTGTGTATTTTTACAAAATCTTGTTTCACTTTCTGTGGTTTTAAGTCATTAGATCTAGTTATTCCTGGCAAGCAAATTTTAATCAACAAGAAACTCAGTTTTCATTGATACAGCAGTGAGGTATGTCATTCTGCCAGTAAAGACAGATTCACTGAGTGTATGGTAACTAATATGTACACTGGAAAAGGAGATTTTCCATCCACCTTTAATGAGCTATTCTTAGCACTAGAAGTATTTCCTAACCCGTGATAGGAGCAGGAGATTTAACCTCACCCTGTCAAACCTAACAGACCAAAAGTGTTACAAGAGGGGGAATTCCAAGTCATCTCAATTATACAGCACCACATGAAATAATTATATTTGGCTACCCTTTAGAAGGGTATGTTCTTCAGGGATAACTTCTATGTACTGCTCCTCCAAACATGACTACATTCTGACTGTGCTGGTTTTGATTTTTAAATAGCTCATCCAGCTATAACCTCTGCATATTAGCTCTAACTATGAATGACAATCTTGTATTTACACAGAGACCATGCTTGTGTAAGATTCTTTGTTTCCTTATCTATTCAGTTTTACAATGTTAGACCAAAAAAATAAAATCAAAAGCTTTGTTGAAACTTCTCTAATGTAATGGAAAGGTATTAGAGAAGATTTTATACTTTTTACTAATACTAATATATGATGCAAAGAACTTTTTAAAAATAATTAAGAGAATAAAATTCATCAAACCTCTTTCAGTTAATATGCAAACTTGCACTCAAAGCAGTATGTGAAGTACATTAACCTGAAAGACACAATGTACCTGATTCAAATCTCTTGAAAAGACTTGTTTTCATGTTCCTGAGTGTTGAATAGGTTGTAAAACTGATGTAATTAACTACAGAAATACAACAGAACCCACCTCAGTTCCCCATCATTGTGTCAGCATCAAAAGAGGTCTTGAAATTGATGAGAAATTAGTCCCCAACATACAAACGAAATCCTGTGAACAAGCAGGACACGTTCTAACAGGTAAAATGCTAAACTTCAGTTTGTAAAAAGAAGAGAAAAAAAAAATCACATTAAATCAAAGAAGAGCTGGACAAGTGATAAGGAGAACAAAAATATGCAAGCAAATAAAGCAAGGATAAAAGTCCTAAAAAAAGAGTATTAATCTGGGAGATTACAAACTTAATAAAGGCAGTACTTACAGAAACAGAGCTTGCATGGAAATTCCTAAAACATGAAAGGAGATATCAGATGAAAAGTTTTATTTCAAGCAATGTAATACAACTCCAACACAGAGCTCTTCAGAAGTCTTCATGTAAACATTATTCAGAACTGCAAGTAACCTAGCAATTTGGATATAAAAAGGAAAGATCATAGTGTTTATAACTTGTTGTAGTGCTACAGTGGGTTCAACCTACCAGAGTATACATTCTTGGTAAGCACAGAGACAAGATTAAAAGCAACACTGCTCAGTTAAAAATACAATGAATGTGTGTGGTATCCTTTTCCTAAGAAAAGGATAACAAACAGTTAATCTTGCTTTTTCGTCACTTTCAGGATGTCTAATACATGTTCGCATTAGTCAGCCCTTTTAAATGTTAAGTATATTGGATGACTTAAGACAGATGGATATTCACTGTCAAAGTCTTTCAATGGTATGACTGGGATAACAATATGATGGTACAGGAGGTTATGTTCCTTGGCATTTGAGGTTTCCTGGATGACAGGAGAAGCAATCACAGTTCACAGAAATTAGATGTGTGTATAAAAAACTAAGCAATGAGGTTGTGAGTATATTTTGAATGACAACTGATTAAAGAAAAAAGGAAACAGAACACAGAATTGAGAAGGATAATTCAAGTTTTTGCCATTACGTAAAACATATAATCTGAATATGAAGATAATTTTGATGGGCACTGCTAAACTACGTACTTTTCAATTAGGCACACAAGTTATTTAAAGCAAGGGAAGCTCAAACATCTTATTTAATACTTGCCCTTAAGTACTACAGAGAAAGATTTTGTGTTCAGAGGATGATGGTCCTGATTTAGAGAATGACTCAGCTCCCAGGATGGAAAACTTTGTGAGTTTTTCTTGTGCATGTGTTGAAACAAATCACACCACAGGAGTTATGGATGAGACAACTGAAGGGAGTGCATAGGTCAAGAAGCACTAGATAATTCAAAAACTGTAAGAGCAATTTGTATTTTAACTGTGTGTAGCTGAAACAGGAGGAAGAAACAGTACAAATAATTCTAACAGTCTGGACAATGACCTTATGAATGGAGAAATCTGTTTGTTTGCATAAATTAATGCCTTAACCTCAAGTGCTAAAAAAGTCAGATAATGACCAACAGCAAAATGTCAGGAGAGGCGTTTTAATGGAGATAAGATGTGAAAGACTTTTGAAAGAGGTGTATCACTGATAGAAAAAATATTAAATTTATAGAAGGTTGATATTAAAGCAAAAATATCTATCTATAACAGTAATCTTGCCTAGAAAACTGTGGTATGAGAGTTAGTGATGACACAAAGTAAACTGCACACAGGTTCAGTATGCCTTCTAGTCTATGTATTGTCACTTATCCTACTACAATTACTCATATTTCAGATTCTTTGAAGAGAAAGAGCTGGAGTAAAACAAGACATGAAAATATTTGTAGTTATTCGCCAGGACAGAGATTTAGAATACTTAAATATTTCTATGGCATATTGATCTAGGAACAGCTGGTTAATGTAAGAGAATAGTACGCAGTCAGCTGATTTGCTCACAGCCCCATCAGTTATGGATATAAGGCTTTTCATAACCTGTGTCAGAATGTTACCATAAGTTTGGCAAATTCTGCAAAGCCAGAACAAATTGGAAGAGGTACTGGAGTCAAGTTTTTTATATTCTTATTGACAAACTAGTAAATTGCAGGCAGACTGTAAAATGTGCCTTTGTACAGCAACACTGTATATGTGTCCGCTGTCTTCCATTTATAGGGGCTTTACTTGAGTACCTAAATGACAAATCTGAACTTAACGATGCACCAACCTCCAGTTTTATACAGCTCTGCTGACTATGTGTTTCAGATGAACTACTGTGAATGTGAAGAATCCACCACTGCTTTCTAACCTGTCTCCTGGATTATCCACTAAGGAATTACAGTTTTATATTGTTGAAACTACTGATTTTAGTAGAGTTAACATTTGTCTAATAGTAGAATAAAATTGCAGAGAACGGCAACGGAGTAAATGCAGAGAGGCCTGGGGTAAAGATATTGTTTAATATTCAAATAATCAATGACAGGGAAGGAGATGGTGAAAGGAAGAGGTTTAAAAATAAAACTAAATCTACCCAGGAGTGAGGAATTAGAAGCCCCAGCATGAACAATATTGTTCTTCTTGTGAAGACCTCAGGGGCTGATGACTTGTCATGCACCAGGAAGACTTAATCCTGTCAACCTCAAGACCTGAAGGCACACTGGAAAGGTGACCATACCATCAGAAAGGTGAGACGTTTCTATATTAATTGGATGATTTGGTGGACTGTTAGAATATTTACTTGTCTAACAGTAAATTCTTGGCACTATATGTATGTATAGTAAACCAGCGTGTGAGTGTAACAGAAACAAATTAGTAGAAAATGCGGGCAAACCAAATCCAACCCCTTTCTAGATGTGCGCTCTCTGCTCCTAGAAACATCCATTCTGTTTTCCTTTTCAGCATAAACAGCTGAGCTGAGAGAATAGCATAATCAGCATAATCATCTTTGAGGTATAGAATCTTGCAAATCAGTCAGTTCCAGCAGTAGTAACTGCCTACTATGAGTGGATGTGTAACACTGCATGAGCTTTAAACGGAAGACCGGGATTTTCAAGGTCATATCAACCGGATGACTGCAAGCCGAAAGAAAGCAGAGGCACATTAGAAGCAGAAGACTTTGTCAGACTGTTTCAAGTTTTGTGCACGGCAGAGGTGTGCAAGCCTTTAGGTAGGAGCAGGGTGCATTTAAAGAGCTGTAGGGGATATCTTGAACACAAAAATGCATTTAAGTTTTAGGGCCTATAGACACTGGCACAGTATGGAATGAGCTAGCAACCCATATGAGGGAAGAAGTGATTAGGGGACACTAAAAAGAAAAGCAAATAAAGAATTCATGAGACTATGACTCATAAAAAGTGTTATTTTCATCAGCTTTTACTCTCAAATATCTTTTTTTATCAAAAGGGGAAAGGGAATGATAAAGTAACAAGAAGCAGAAAAGTAGTCCATGAACTTGTGCAGTGGCAGGAGATAATGTAGTAAGGGAATAGTCAGACCTAGCACAAACACACACATGGAAACAACATGAGAAAGCTGGGAAAGAAATGCAGTACTGCGACAGTATTTCCAGTAAAGTCCCCTACCAGATCACAAGCTGAATACTGGCATAAGGAAAAATGCAATTGGCTGCTTAAGCCTCTTTACAGACACCAAAGCACGACCTGATCATTAAGGGTGGCCTGCTGTCTTGGTGGAACTATGGGACAAGCGGAAAATGAAGAGCCTGGATGTTGCCCGAGAAGATAATACAATGCAAAAAGACTGAATACCTGGCACAGGCTGTCATCTGTGCAGTGCAGAGACCATTTTGATTAGGCTGGCAGAGGAAGAGAATGAAGCGCTAACAAAGAAAGAAGCTGAATATTCAAGCAGGAGAAACCAGAACTGCTGTGAGAAGCGTGAGTGCTGATGTGTGATGCCTCGCTGCAGGAGCTGATTGCACAAATGGGAGAAATATCTGCACTGACTGGCTGGTTAAACTAAAATCAGACTGGGCAGTGATATCAACCACTTCCTGAGTAGGATTAGGTGACTGAATCCAACGTCCAGGGAGAATTTTGAGAGATAAGCAAAAGGCTCAAAGAGATAGCAAAATGGAAGGGTGTTTGAAACTGAGGAACACCGAGAGTCATCAGCCCTTAAAGTATTCTAATGGAATTGGGGTCATATTTACTTGGAAAATGAAAAGCTACCTGTATAATACATGATTATAATTAATACCTGAAGGTGAAAAATGATGTGTAATTGTAAAGATTGCTACTTGAATTAAAATATGTTTAACTCTTTGTTACAAAGGAGAGATAGAATTAAAGCAAAACCAGATGGAGGTTTACTAAAGTTATCTAATAACAGAAAGTCCTCTAAGTGCTCTAAGAAGAAAAGGTGAATCACAGAGGTATGAAACTATTTCCTATGGAAACCAGTATTGTATACTGTACAATCACATATGGTAATGGACTGCATACATTTAAGTGTAGCTTACTGGGACTGTGAAGACTGAACCTTCATTTATTGTTCTGGGGGTATTTTAAGACATGTAAAAAATGGCGGAAATCAGGGTCCCTAAACTGATAGGGTATCAAAATGTTACTTATAATACATAACCTGGCATGATTATTCAACTAGAGCTAATCAGGTAACTTTACAGATCTATAGCTATCACATTTGTGAGATGAGAGACAGGCATTTATGAAGATGGATTATTGAACATGATAGGTGTTCTTCATGGTCTCTTTAGGCAGATTCCAAAAAAACAACAGCACAAGGCATACGTTACATATGTAACAATATTATCATCCTTTCAGTACTTAAAAGGGGCCTGTAAGAAAGATGGGTAGAGACTTTTTAGCACGGCCTGCTGTGACAGGACAAGGAGTGATGGTTTCAAACTAGAAGAGGAGAGATTCAGGCTGGACTTGAGGAAGAAATAGTTTACAATGAGGGTGGCAAAATACTGGCACAGGTTGCCCAGATTGGTGGTGGATGTGCCATCCCTGGAAACATTCAAGAACAGGCTGGATGTGGTTCTGAGCAACTTGATCTAGTTGAGAATATCCCTGCTTGTTGCAGGACTATTCTGTGATTAGTTTTCAATGTTTTGGCATTTTCTTAGATCAGAATTTGACCAAGATGTGATTATGAAATTGTTCCAGTCATTGTGCCACTCGGTATATAAGATTCAGTTATGTTCATATACATCCAGAAATCACTGTGGACTATGTGTAACATGCCCAGTGACAGGCACATATGCAATGCAAAGATGCAAATTACACCATTGCCTTGAAGGTAAGACTATAGTCTCTGACGATACCTGAACTTAGCTTAACAGCCTACTGTTGTAATTTTAGTTGTTATACTAGCTTCAGTGATTGTACAATGGTTATACTTCATTATACCCTCAGACTCTTAAGTGTCACAAAAGACCACGCAGGATAGAATTGTAAATTTCAAGAGCGTTCATTAAGTCCTGTTAAGAAGCCCTGAGTCACAGGAGAGTTTGTAACATCTTTGCTGGAGTTGTGTAACGATTAGCCTATGTTTAGCAGACCATCTATCAAAGTGGGGAAAGAAGTGGCAATGAACATGAAAGCCAGACTGCTCCTGAAGCTGTGATATTTCATTGTTAATCCTGAGTATACTGGATATAAACCATACAATGTTTGCCGAGTGTTAATAGGCTGCTTGTTTAATAGCAATATATTGTTACAGAAGACCACTGCAATAATAGCAGGAATGTTCCTCTGGGACAACTATTCTAGAAAGCTCAAGCTACTTACTTCCTAAATGTTAGAGATAAACATACATTGGTAAGACAGAGGTGACAATTACCAAGTATTGTAGGTATGGCATTTAGGAGAGAGTCCCAAATGTTTTATAGTCTTCCCCCAACACATAAACATATACGCAAATACAAGGAAATAGCAGTACTGGCAGTTGTAGAATGTTGTTACTACTGGCAGTAATCACTTTTGAGAAATACATACAGAGAGCATAAATATAACAGAGTATATACAGTGTTCAAAAGTACTCTATTCCTAACATTTTCCTGCATTTTTGTATCTGTGAAATGTTTCATAAATTCTTACTTGAAACTACAGACTTCCTGCTAAACTAAACCATTTTTAGTGTAACTCATAGTAGTTTTCACAGATATTGCTCTAAATCTCCTGGTATGTTTTAATTGGTATCACATGTTGAAGTGTCTTGATTACTGTGTAAACAATTGTGGAAGATATTTACATTTTCTGATATTCTATTATACAAAATAAGGACACTAAATCATCATAATATTGCAATGCTGGGAAAGCAATAAGCAGCTATTATCTAGGACTTTCAGGTTGCTGGAATGGGTTTTCATTTTGTTCTGCATGGTAAGTGCAAATGTCCTTCCCATCAACTGCACTTACTGGAATTTGACAACCCTGAAACTGTGTTTTAGTATTTCAGATTACACATTAATTTTGATCTTTAAAGACGTGTTGTTATTCAAAGCTCCTGACACCAGGACAGGGCAGAGGTAAGACCCTAAAAGACAGTCTCACTGAATACCCTATATTCCTTTAAAGTACAAACCCCAAAGCCAAAACCAAACACTGACCATTTCTCTTCTCCCATGTGTCTCATTCTGGAGAATCCAAAGACAGGGGTACATAGTTTGTTTAATCCCTGTTCCCAATATTTGAGCTGCCTAAGAAGGCTACCAAGATAAATGATTATTTTTTTTTCAGGGGTGCATTTGTATTGGAGCTGGATGACAACTGTGCCATGAATTTCTCATGGATTCTGGAACAAGTAATAGTGGTGTAGAGTGTAGCTAGCCAATGTGGCAAAATAAGCTAGGTTTCTTTCAACCTTTGAACTCCAATTTGTGTTATGTACTGAATGTGCAGAAACAAGCCCAAAGGTGGGAAGCTTCAAAGTGTACCATAACATGCTCAGATGCCTGACACCTCCATGATGGACAGAAGGAATCCCTCAAGAATTCAGTTCTTCTGGAATAATGAAACACGAATCTTTTTGCACAGCTGCCTCTGTTCATGGGCATCTCTGTCATCTTTTCAAGATCAGTGCAAATATATGTGAGTCAACCTGGAAGTACTGCATGGTAAGATTAACCATTTTTCTTTCTTCAATGCTTTCGGATCTTGAATGTTCTTTAATCCAATCCTTTGATTTGAATTTGTACTTAAAACAGTCGAAATTGATGTTACAATAACTATACAGTTACTGCTCAGCATTGCCATGCAACATTTTAAAGTGTACGTAACTTAAGCATGACCATTTTTTAAAAGACTAATTTAGAGTGGATTGATAGACTCCAGCCTCAGTGGTAACTGGGTGCCAGACACATGCCTTATACACCACTCTTACATGATTCACTGTTGTCCCCCAAAACCAGCAGTTACTGCAAAGTCCTCCACTTCCTATTTCTACTGACAGCAGAGCTGCCAGCTTTGTTTCAATCTCTGACAATGTACAAAGACACATTCAGCTGTTGAAACAATATTCACTGTTTGAACTGCCATTTTGCCTCCAGGTAGAGGACTAAATGGCAGTGTCCTGAGAGCCAACCTTGGCTGTTGAGTCTCAGCTAAATCACTGTGTAACAGATGATCACAGTAATACATGCCTTAGTATCTTTGAGTGACTAATCAGGCAGATAACATCATGTCCAAACTGTGAACTGGAACATGAGTAGGTACAAACAGTATGGTTATCAATTTCCCAGTTCAAAATGTTAAATATAGCATTTGGGCTTTGTCTATTCTGGAAACAGGGGCTATTTGCAGAATTTAACTTCCTGAAGCTAAAGTTTGCTTGGATGTGAGACTGGACACTGTCATTTCTACTTAAAATCTTCCAAGTGAAGGGGTTCTTGTCTTCATGGAGGTAAAAGTCACAGCTATACCTACCACTTACACAGACTGCTAATGCTGACTTGTAAATCTCTCATGTTTACAATAGGTAATAGTGGTCCTGTGAACTTGCTTGAGCTTCATGACTTGGCTTGAGTGACTGACACATTGATAATGTGCATAGTATGATGTAGAAGCAAGAATGAGAACATGAGTTGTTAAACTTTGGTTTAGCCCATGCACTGAAATCACTGCCATGCAAAAAAGTTTTGAGAAGCACAGGTAATTTTAGAAACAGTTTTTCAGTCTCCAATGAGAGTGAAGAAATGGTGGACACTGGGGAAAAAAAGCAATCCTAATCTATCACAGCTGAATATGGTAGGTAGTTCTGCTACAGCATAGATGCTACTTCTTTTCATAACCCCCTCTGGCTGAGGCAATTGCTGTAACAAACAGTGTGAGTACTGCCCCACTTGCTCTTAGGACAGGGAATACTTGTTTCACTCCCTAAGGCAAAAAGGACAAAAGTACTTGGATTTTCTCGTGTGTGGTCAGAAACTGCTTCAAAGAAGAAAATATACTGTAGTTAAATGCACACTGTTGATGACACAAATCATTATGGAAACTTTCACTGAAGCCAGTTCTGGGTAAAGAAATAAATGAACTGCTAGTGTTTGTTACATGCTGTGCTGTTAGTTATCTGGCAGACAAGAAGGGAAAGCAGCACTAAAATTCAGAGGAAGCCAAGATAGGAGAGATGACTTACAAACTGAGGATAATAATTTAGGAGGTGGTTGTGGAAACAAGGTAAGGTATCTAGGAGCTGAAAAGAGTTTATATAGTTTATAAACGCAGGCTGAAAAGCATTCAAGAGAGAACTCTAAATAAATGTTCTCACTACACATCTAAACAAAAGAAAATTGCTGGACCTTAAATAAAAGTGCTAAATGCTGGCCTAGAGGCATGGTTAGGCCAGTGATTAGTTGCCTTGGATATTTGGTGGCCTATCCAAAAATGAGACATGCTGGTATTAGGTAAAAAATTTCCACAGCGATCTACCTGTGCTATTCAGCATTCAGAGCTGCATTAGGATCAGCTGAATTAATCGTACTTTGTTTAGGGATTCTTTATGTGTCTGGTAAAGCAACATTTTGCTGTACAGACGCAGTGTTTATGACCACTCATGGATGCCCCTGGAGTCTTGTTTTGCTGAGCTTGTCTGCGAGCACGCCAGCACCCTATGAAACAGTAGAGATATTTATTCCACCACTCACGATGACACCACATCTGTTCAGGGGGGACTGGTGGGGTTTGTGTGTGTGTGTGTGTGTAACAGAGTTCACCCAGTATCACACACACTGCAAAAGGCTTCAAAGGCACTAAGAAAAACTAGGGACCACTGAGGGACAGCAGAAGCAGACAGCCGGCTTACTGTCTGCGCTGCCCTGATGGGGAGGCTGACTCCCACGAGCAGAGAACATCTTGCTCCTCACCTCGCCGCCTGCTCAGGCCCTTAGGAGCAGCATTTGAGGGCCACAAGGATGATCAGGGGGCTGGAGCACCTCCTATATGAAGACAGGCTGAGAAAGTTGGGGCTGTTCAGCCTGGAGAAGAGAGGGCTGCGTGGAGACCTCACAGCAGCCTTCCAGTATATGAAGGGGGCCCACAAGGATGCTGGAGAGGGACTCTTCATGAGGGACTGCAGCAACAGGACAAGGGGTGATGGGTTCAAAATGAAACGGGAAGTTCAGGTTGGTTATAAGGTAGAAGTTCTTTACTATGAGGGTGGTGAGGCACTGGCACAGGGTGCCCAGAGAAGCTGTGGCTGCCCCATCCCTGGCAATATCAAGGTCACGTTGGACAGGGCTTGAAGCAACCTGGTTTAGTGTGAGCTGCCCCTGCCCGTGGCAGGGGGTTGAAACTGGATGATCTTGAGGTCCTTTCTAACCCAAACCATTCCGTATCATCTATGCTGTCGCGTTGCCGCTGGAGCAGCAGCATTCCCTTCCCTCGCCTCACGAGCGGCTGCGCCATCGCAGCAGCCCTAGCCCGGCCCCTGACACCCAGCTCGGTTCTGAGGGGAACCACTCCTCCTCCCCCATCTCGCGGTTGCCCCCGGAGGGCAGAGCGACGGGGCTACCACACCAAACCCCTCGCTCGTCCGCAGGACCAGGACCCCCCCAAACACCTCCTTCCCTCAGCTGCCGTGGCCACAGAGGCACCCGGAGCCCCGACACCACCACACCGGAGGGGGGGGCGAGAGGGGAATCGAAGCACGGCGGGCTGAGAGGGGCGGCCCTGGCGGGGTGCCCCGGCCGGTGGGCGGTGCCGGGCGGTGAGAGGCAGGGGGTGCTTCGCCCGCCCGCCCCGGCCCCCTTCCCGGCTGTATATAGCGGCGGCGCGGCGCAGCTCCTACGGCCGGCAAGATGGCGGCCGCCGTCTGCGTGCAGTCCGCGCTGCCGCCGAAGCTGCCGCAGCTGCTGGAGCGGGACCCCTACCTGGCCCCCTTCGAGACGGACTTCCAGCGCAGGTATCGGCCCGGCCCGGCGGCATAGGCCTGAGGGGAGGGGAGGGGAGCGCCGCCTCGGCAGGGTGAGGGGCGGCGGGCGAGCAGGCGGCGACGGCCCGCCTCTGGGGGCGCCGGGGCGGGCGGGGGGAGCGACGGGGCGGGTGGTGTCCCCTCCTCCTCTTTATTTCCCCTCCCCATCGCGGCGGGGCTGTCCCTCAGCCAGTGCCGGGGCGGTTCCGCTCCGGGCCGCGGCGGCGAAGCGGGCAGAAGGGGGCCTGGAGCGGGGTTTGACGCTGGTCGCTCCCGCGGAGGTGCCTTCACTGGCAGGGCCTCCTGAGCCTAGTGGGGCGCGCCGTCGGGGGGAGCTTCCAGGGCGGGTCTCTCGGCCAGCCTCTAGCGCTGTGTGCGGCTGGGCCGTCCCTGTCTGCCCCGATCCGACCCCAGGCGCGGGGGGGCGGGTGTGTGTGAGAGGACGATGACACTGTTATGGGTCGGCCTGGATCTGGGAGCGACGAGGGGAGCTGGTGACAGAGGCCAGCCGAGCTGCCCTCGCCAAAAAATAATGCTTTTAGTCTAGCTGTGGTAGCCTGTAAATAAACTGCCCCTGAGTCTTCTCTTTCTGGAGAATTTTACTTTATGTGCGTTATCGTGCATCCTCGGCTGGTCAGATGCCCGATCGATGAAATCGCAGAGCTAGCGCTGGGTTGCTTTGGGGTTGCCGGGCAGAGTATCCCGTTATTGTTTTGCCCTCTTGTAGGGAGCAACGGCATCGGCCCTGTGGAGAGGACGGGCAGTGGGCCTGGGTGAGAGCCGGCCCGCAGGCAAAGGCGAGCTGCGTCCTGCAGAGCCAAAGGCTGCTAAAGTCTCCCTGGCCCATTGAAAATAGTGACTGGAAGTTTTATGGTGCAGGTTCTTGTATGTTGCCTTTCACTAGTGGTTTAATCAAAACTGTAGAACTGACCAATACCCTATATTCCAAAAGTCTGTGTATGTGGGAGGGGAAATAGGAGGGAATTTAGGTTTTTAATGATTATTTGGATTTTTTTTTTTCCTTTGCTGTGTTACACATATGTTGTTTTTGGCTTAATGTTACTGGTTGTCCTGTTGGGATCTATCAGAGAGCAGTGGCAGGGCTAGATCTTGTAAAATGGGATTAAGAATGGAGTAAACAACTAGGCTGATTTACAGAGCATTTTCCCAAACTGTGGTCTCTTTAATGATAGAATGTGTTAAACAATGAATTCTGACAAGCTTGTGGTAATGTATGCAATGTTGTAAACCACCTAATTCTGTTGGTGAGGTGCCAGGGTTTAGGAAGTATAAAGTGGGTGGATCTGGCTCTTAATAAAGCCATTCAGTAAAACATTTGGGCTTCCCAAATGTGCCTGCTTTCTAAATAGGCACATTGTGAATGATGGTGTCCGTGTTACTGTGGATAATAGGCTCTGCTGAACTCGGTGAGTCTGCAGAATTCCTGTGTACTTCTTGAGCGCAGGACTTCAGATGATCGTGTTTGCATCTTGCCTCTTCCTGGCTTCTGAACCTCAAACTGGTCACTTAGCATAGACATATTGTGGAAACATGTATAGTGATAATTAGCTTAAAAGACTAAAGGAAAATTTTTGTGATAACCTGAATGTCTCATTCTAAGCCCAAACGACAAGTATGTTCTGTCTTTCATCCTGTGGATGATAGAGTGTCAAGGAGGAAGAGTGCAAGCACAGGGAAATACCTGTTGGTGCCTTGATGCAATGCTCATCACAGTTTCTATGGGCTGTGATTCAGTCTGCAATAGCTCCACGTGCATTTTTGTATCTAGAGCACTTGCATCAAGGAGAAAGGAGTTTTGCAGGCTAATTGCTGCTTGTGTATAGAACCCATTCCCTGGGGCCTCGAGTATATGGGTTTCACTTACTTTTCTCCATTTCTGGTACTGAAGGAGGTGAGGAGCAGCCCTGCACAACTGTTCACTGTGTCATGAGCAGTGTAGAGCTATGTGATCTTTGTTCCAGGGTGAAGAATTCTGATATGGTTAACTGGTCATTGTATAAAGGTGGTCCACATGACTGATCTTTTGCTGTGTGTTGTGTTTTTCCTGGCCCCTTTTGAGGTGGGAGTTAGAACTGAGTACAGTCAGAGTTGAATACTGTGTATTAATGCAGCTACCTAATGATACGTCATTTGTGTAACTAACCCTTCAAGTAAAAGTCTAAAGCAAAATAAACCTGGCAAGCTGTCTAGAAGCAGAGATGTATTTATATGTGTTTACCTTTGAAGTTCTAAGCATATGCACAGAGTAAATTTGCATATTAATCTTAAATCTACCGGCAGTAAGTTCTGATGTCTCTGGAAAGGTAGCAATTATTTTAAATGGTGGCCTGTCATTAAGTAACCCAGTGGATCAGATGTATCCCACACACAGTGTAGGAAAGGCTGCAATGAGGCATTCAGGAATATGTGCTGAAAAGCAAATCTGCTTATTTAGGAGTTGATCAACTGTCAACTGCTTGCCATGGCCTCATCACAGGTAGGACAGGAGGAGTAATTCTTAATATATGCCTGGGTATTAGCAATTCATTTACTCCTGTAGAGTAGAAAATCTGGGTAGAAATAATACCACTCAACTTGTGAACAAGGAACAATCTGTCTGTTATTCCTTCTGATACTACTGGTGGCTTTCTTTAACTTTTCTCCTGATACACTTGTCCAGTGGCATTTTTTGCCACTTGAATATTGTTTAAAGAGCAAACATACAGGTAGTCTGTCAGTTCAGATGGCTGGATTGTTCCAGACAGGAGGAGACAGGAGACAGCTGTACTGCTTGGCACCCTGTAGCACCAAAACTGTTTTACTTGCTCAGATTAGGAAGCTTTGGGAAAGAGAAGTGAATCAGACTTGACGAAATACTGTATATGTGGATACTTTTCCTGTAGTATTCTAAATATGTTTGCAATGATATTGACCTTACTTAATATTAAACAACATAATTAAGAACTGATGGGAATTTTGTAGCTGATGACTGTCATACTGTGTATGGCCTAGAGAAATAAAAATCAGGGCTTTCAACAGAAGGATAAGGATGCTTGAGAAACAAAGCTTTTGGAACATTTCTCTGTGGATATCCTAATACTATGCCTTGTGGAGAATCATTTAAAAATAGTCTTCCCTTTGTCTTGCTTAGTATGTTCTTCCTACAGAAGGGAGGGCAGATAAAAGATTTATGGTCTATTCTTGGTGGTGACATCAGCAAGTTGTTGACTCATCTTTTTGGCTTGAGTCTGTCTGCTGTTTTATCCATAACACTGTATTCGCATAGGCAGATTATTGTTAGTGGAAAATGTTATAACTGTTATTTCATGACTGTTGTAGGATGCACAGTTAACCTGATTATGATGGCTTATTCATATATTTAAAACAAGGCCATTTCTGGTGTTGGATTAGGTTTCCCGGGACCTTATTGGGTTGTGCTGAGTCTCTGAGGATGTACTTCCGCAGCCTCTCCCCATGTTTGGCTCCCCTCATTGTGAAAATCTTAATTTTAATACTGTCATTTCCCTTCCTGAAACTTCATCCATTGTTTCTGGTATTTTTTTTTTTTCTGGGTACCTTGCAGGAGAGCTTGTGCTTATTCTTTGTTATAGCACGCTTCCCACCTGCCTTTAGATAGCTTAAGACTGTAAGCTTAAGACTGTAAGGAGCCTCGTGCCTCTTCAAGTTAGCTTTTTCATCTCCAGTCTCAAGAAACTTATCTCTGTCAGACCCTACTGGCATGCCATAGGTAGTAGAGCAAAGGCCAGAAACAAGAAGCTGCCTTTCTACAGTGGTCTTAGCTTGTCTTTGCTTGCAAATGCCTTGAGCAAGTGCAGACCGATCCTGCTGGAGTTCTCATCCACATCTCCTACCCTGTACTGTGCCCCTTTGGATGCTCTGATGGGAACAACCTGCTTCTTTAAAGAAGCAGTGCTTAAAATGCAATGCTAGGACCTAGAGAAGTCCTAAGCATGGAGTGTATGGGCTGCCATAGTCACGAGTGACTAGAGAGGAGACTTTTTGTTGCATTAATTCTTCAGTTCTTTGTCATGCATGGGCATATTATTGCAAATGGTGTTCATGGGGGGAAACCAGAAATCTGTAATTCTGCCTTTCTCTGAATGCATGAATTTGATGCTGAGCTGGAGTGGGGAGGGTGGGGAGTAGGGGTATGAGGAATGGAAGGTGGAGTGGGGAGAAACCCTTTCGGTGTATATATAGTGAAACATTCAGCCTTGAGCCAAACACAGACTATTCAGCACTTGAAACAAGAATCTAATTAAAAAAAAGAACAACAAACAAAAAACCCCAAAAACCAACAACCAACCAAAAAACCCCCATCAAGTGATAGTGTTTGTATAGTTGTTCTGGTTTCAGCTGTAACAGTTTTTTTTAACTTCCTAGTAACTGGTGCAGTGCTGTGTTTTGGCTTTAGCTGAAAATAATGCTGATAACGCACTGATGTTCTAGTTGTTGCTCTGTAGCACTTACCCTGATCAAGGACTTTTCAGTCTCATGCCAGCCTCAGTGAGGAGGGGCATGGGCAGCCGGGAGGAAGTGGAGACAGGAAACCTGACCCAAAGTAGCCAAAGGGTATTCCATTCCACGTCATGCCCAGTACAGAAACTGGGGGGAGTCACCCAGAAGGGATCAATCACTGTTTTGGTTGGGCTGAGTGTTGGTTGGTGAGTGGTGAGCAGTTGCATTTGGCATCACTTGTGTTTTGAGAGCTTTGATTTCTTTTCATGTTTTTCCTATTATTATCATTATTGTTATTGTTGGTATTATAGCTAAAATACAGTGATAATAGAAATAAAGTTGTTCTTATCTCAACCCCTGGGGTTTACATTCTTTCTTTCCACTTGTGTGGGGGGGAGGAAGGGGTGGGTGAGTAAGCGACTGCATGGTGCTGAGTTACTGGCTGGGGTTAAACCACGACAATGGGATATCACTGTGCTGCATTGTTTGACCATCTGTGTTATGTTTTTCCCCAAGTACTTTGTTAACTCCCAAGTGTTATTTAGGCAACAGACTTTGCATAATTTGGTCTGTATTTTTCGTCTTTTACCTCTTAGAACATAATTGGTTCAATTAAAGCCATTAATGCCTGTGGTGTAATTGCATTTTATGGAGTTACAAACTGGTGTTAGAAAGTGCTGCCCATTAGATTTTTTTTCAGTATAACAATATGCATGCCTTACTATATTTTACCAGCCCCTGCAACTGCCTCTGTAATCTACTGACTCTCTAGTCCTTAGTAAAAGCTTTTTTGAATAATTCAATTTATAGAGTAAGTAAAAAATGTACCAATGCACAACTTCAGTCCTTGTCCTGCCAAGTGTTTCAAACAGGATGCTGATTTGTTCAGCTAAACAAAATACTGGCCATAATGCTTGGACACAGGTAGGGGTTGAGAGAGAGAAGATCCCATTTCTTAAGTGTTGCTGAGGTTTTGCTTGAGAAGACTGGAACATCTACTGAGTGGATTTATAGCTGGATCAGTTAACAAGGTGTCAGTTGGATTTCTAGTAGTGTACTTAGACCCCTTCACTTGTATAAAAGGGGAATGCAGGCCATTCTGTCTGTGTCTATCTAGTATCAGATCATGCTGCTCTATGGTTTGGTTTGTTAGGGTTTTTTTTTCCCCCTATTTTAAGAAATGTGCAGTGGTATGTACTTGACTGAGGTATTGAAAATCAAAAGATGTCTGAATAGGAAGGCAGCTGCTGGGGTCTAGTAAGTTTGGGAATGAAGACTGAAGAGTGACCTGCCAGCAATCCTAGTTTTAGATGATGGTGGGTAGGGGGGGGGGGAAAGGCTGGAGTAAGATCTGTCACAGAATTAAGACAACAGCTGTAAGTCATTTGCTAACTCAGAAAAACTGGAGTTTCCTTTTCTGTTTTGTTTCATGCAGGCTTGTGTTGGGTGTACAAAACTAGGTGACGACTAACCCCAATGTCATACATTGCTGTGTTTTTCCTTTTGTTTTCTTGGAGGGAGGAGGAGGGTGTAGGGGAGTGTGGGAAGGCCGGTATCCATCTAGTATATGTGTATCTGGTCGTAGTCCGCATCAGAGGATTCAAGTTGGCAACTGTCTTAATAGCAGCTAGCTTTACAAAAAGGCAGGAAAGTATTAGGATGTGGGTACTGCGTTTTTTATTAGCAGGGCAGTTGCCTCTGTATACGAACTAAAGCTAAGTACTATCTGAAAAACTCCCCTAGCTCTGTTGTGTAGTGTTGGCATGACTGAGGATATTGGATGGGCTCTGAGAATTTGCCCAGAATTTTAAAACAATAGGTTATGTGAGCAGGAATCAGGTTACTCTCTCATTGTAATAGTGAGGAAAAGCTTTGTCTTGCTGGATACTTTAAATTCAAGTAATTATTCGTATTTCTTTACTACTTGCAAGCTGTAAGGAAGGCTTTCTTATTATGGAGGACTGTCTTCAACTGACATGCTATCCCGTGAATATGATTTTCTTCCTCTGTTTATTTTCAATATTTATGTAAACACACTTTTCCTTTCCTCTCAGTCTCCCTGTTACCTTTTGTTTACTCCCATTGTGCCTTCTAATCCTAGCTGTTCCTTTGTCTTCTGTCTTCCACAAAAGAACCTTTTTTTCACTTGTGTGGAGTCAGAGATCTAAAACCTCTCACTCACGCATCAGTCTACTTTGTACGTCTGGAACTTTGCCTCATACAGTTATTCATTAGCTTAAAAAGAAAATAATGTCTCAAGGCAATGTGTCAAGTGTAACAAGATCAGCTTTTCATATTTAAAATGTTTAAAACATGAGCTTTCCTCTGGAAAAAATACTCTGCAAAAATGTTCTTGCTATAGTATGGCTGCTTCTTCCCTAGGTATCTGACAATTGACATTCCTATAGCACCTCACATTATCAAATTGAAGGCCAGTTATTAGTGATGATAGCTGGCCATGTGGTGAGGAATGGACTTTAAGTTGCTTAAAGCAACAGTCTGTTTTGCTTCATGTTGCTGTTTGAAGCACCTTACCAATGAATGCTGTATAGACTTTATTTGCAGCTAAATTCAAATGTAAGACCGTGATCCCTCAGATGTGTGAAGACCTGTTAAATGACCCACATCAGCTAGTCCACTTAAGTGAGCATCATGAAACTGTTCCATTAATCTGGCTATTCCTAATGCTAAATTTATTTTAACATACTCTCTTGGTATACTTAAACTGTGGGAGTGGAGGCAATAGAATAAGCCTTCCTGACAGTTTCTTTAATCATGCAGCTCCAACTCCGTTGATTGATGTTACTTGAAGGTAGAGATGGCTCCAGTGTTTTTTGACACTTTTCTTTGAAGCTGTTGCTCAGGCATAGAATGCTTCTGTTTCCCTCATATCCTTGCTGTTTTGGTGTGCTGTGTTGCCTAGCTTTGTGCTACCATATCTGCACTTGTGCTTAGCATTACAGGGAGAAAGTAACCTCACAGTGGGACATTGAAGTTCCAGTAAAGGCTGGACCTGTTCTTTCCACAGTTGGAGTGTTAACTGCTGAAAGGTTGTGCTAAGCTCAAAAAAATGTAGCCTAGATTTGCAAAAGAAATTGAGTGATGCTGCGTCACACAAAATTGACTTCTATGTATATAGTTCATGGAATAGAAAATGTGGGTTTCAGCCTTTGTTACCTGAACTAGTCTTGCATTCGTTGCATGATCTGTCTCCATTTGTGTGTCACGCAGCCCTTAAAAGAGAGGTTGGGGTCTCTGTCCTCCCACTTCTAAGTGTCACTGGCATGAGATGTCAAAGTAAGTATGATGTCCTTTATGGTAGGAGTAGAGAAGTAGAGAAAATCTGCTAACTAACATAATACTTCATAATACTGGATTTCAAGTTTATTAGTTTTTCTTCTTTAATTCTTCCCACTCAAACCCCAAACAAGCATCACCTTTTTAGTTAAGAAAAGGCTTATAGGAATGTGGATAAGCTAACATACACAAACACAGCTGATAGGTCTTTAATGGTGGTTAATTACAATCACAAAGATGATGTGTGACTGGAAGAGACTTACTTTTGTATTTCTGGGCATGTTTACAGTCTGATCTTCATTTGCACTCATTTTCTTCAAGAGGGAGCTGGTGGAGAAGGCTTCCTGGGAGACACTGTATTGGAACAAGTTTAAATCATCTTGTGGTGTTGATCACAAATAGATGTAGGTAGTTTATTGCAGTTAATGTATTTGGGGTCCTTTTTGACAAAACAATGCATTAGATGGTTGTTAAACTCTGTGCCCAACTGTGTGTGTGGAGTCAGACTTCTGCTTTGAGGGCACTGCCTTTTCCCTAGTGTGTCACTGATAGGCAGGCTACATGCATGTGCAGGATGTGTGCCTCCAGACCTTCCCTGTACTCACACGTGAGTGTGATGGCATCATCAGATGTAAGGTTTTGGATGTATGAGCATTTGATAATATGCTTTGGAGGAAAGGCAGGATGGTCAGGGGAAACTGTCTAAAAGACTCCTATTAAAATAATGCTGAGTTACTGTATGTTTTAAATGAAAACGTGCTGCGCTGCCACAACTGTTTAGAAATTGCCCATCTAGAATGAATTCATTGCATAAACATAGGAGTCAGCAGCTCATTTTAGTGGCTTTAGGGCGCATCCCGATGGTACTGTACCTGCTGTTCCAGCAAAAAAAAAAAATGACAAGTTTAATAAATTCTGTTGCATGTGTCAGGCTTGAGCAGATTTGTTGGGTGCTTTATGCTGTCTAAAATGCCTTTGGAAATCCCTTTTTATGCAGGCAAGTCTTGCTGTTAACATCATTTGATACCTGTTGTGGTAGATAATCCATAGTAGTATGGTTTGACAGGGATTGGTAAGCTGTAAATTAACGAATGCTTTCCATTCTGAGATTTCTCATTTTGAGATTAGGAATGTTGCATTGCTTTCAGCAAGCTTTAATTCCTCCTGCACAGTGTTTCCTTCCAAATGCCACTCCTCTAGGAAATCACTGAAGTTGAATGGAGATGTGAAGCGTTGCATGCTGCTTTGGTGCGCCAGCCTTTTTGAGAAAATTTGGGCAGCATGCTGGTTGCAAACACTTGCACATTAGCTTTGTATTGTTACACAACTAGGAGCAATGGCTCCACACAGAAGCGTTTACATGTAAAATTGTAGATGGAATGGGTTGTGATAGGAGCTGGGACAGGGGCTTTCCAGAGGTTAGAGCTAAAATCTAACTTTTTTGAGAAGTGGAAATGGGAGAGAACCACTGAAAGTATCACAGTCTGTGTACTTGGTACATAGAGGTGAGAACTTGAGGCAAATAAATACTTTTTGTCAGTTAACCAAGTCCTTCCTCAGTTTGTAGTTTGCTTGGATGTTACGTCCTCTCTGTCTCACCCTTCTGCACTTGCTGTCCTCACCTCCCTAAAACCCTTAACATTCTTAGAAATAAAAGAGAAATGGGGAAAAAGCCCTCCTTTGTAAGAAGGGAAGGAACAGATATGAAAAAAAGTCATGCTTCGCAGCTCTAAGGGTCTGTTTAGACTACAGGGGTTTTATATGTGTATGTTAAAAGAATGGAGAACAAGGTAAAACTTCTACATGCTGTATGAGCCAGGAGACTCATCTACTGTCTGAACAAACATCCCCTCTCTCAGTTGGCATGAACTTGCATGTAGCACCAGTAGAAGAAATAAACTTAACTGACAAACTCCAAGGGGATGGGGCAGAGACTGCAACAAAGTGTAGTGTTTAGGTTAGCTACCTTGGGCTGTATCTGTTGCTTAAACAGCCTTTTCCCTCTCTTAAGGAAAGCGTATCAAAATAAGCCTTGCTCTCTTTTGTCAGGCAGTAAGGGAGAAAGCCTGAAGTGATACAGGGTGTCTAAAAAGGCAGATAAAGTAGCAGTTTGGTAGTGGTGATGGTATCACAATGGTTGGTGTTTTCCCTCTTTCCTCTGGTTCCTGTCCTCCTTCCCTAAAAAGAGGGCATAAAAAAAAGAGAATCCCTGAAGCTTTGGAGAGGAAAGCCTGTGCCTGTGTGATGTTGCCAATTGATCTTCAGGTAGTTTCTTTATGCAGAATTAAAGATAGGTGGTTGTATTTAGGCCTTGTGATGTAAAGGTTTTGATTTGAATGTGAAAGCTAGCTTTTCCTTTGCTGTTTAGCTTCCTTTACAACTTTTGGGAAAAATATATGAAGATATTAATAAAGAATTAATAAAGATGTTTATCATAATGTATGTACTTAATGCACAAGGTATATGTAAAATTCAGCTTTCTGAGGAATTTATAGCAAGTGTATGTATGGATCTAGCTTCCACTGGGGTTCCCTAGCAAGTTTGGCTATGGCTTACGAATTCGTTGTCTGGATTTATGTCATATTTGATATGAGTTTTCCGAGAAGATTTCTTTAATGCTTAATTTTATAAATATCTGAGAGGTTTTTTCACAATATTGGTGCTTTATTTTCATCCTGTTTGCAACAATTGGAGACTAGTTAAGGAAAAAAAATCATCAAGCTTCTAGCAGTGTCTTTTTAAATAGCAGCAAACAGATTTTTAATAGTAATTCTATTGCAGTGTAATTTGTATGTGATTATAGTGATTAGTTCTTTCAGACAGGAAATGATAAATAATACTTGTTAGCAGTCAGATTTATTTGCCAAACTTCTTTGGATTTTCTGCGTATCATCAAAAAATTCTGGACAGAAAAATCTTTTCCTACCTACTTCTTGTTTGTTATTCTAAAATAAAGAAATGCCTTCATAAATCTGATTTTATCACTTGACTTAAACACTGTAAAATTAAGTAAAACCACCTCAAAACTGAAGGCAACCCCTTCATCTCCCTCCCCTGCCCTCACGGATTTAGGCACCACATAATTTTGATGGCAGATATACATAGAAGTTTCTTCAAAAGCTCAAGGTACTGATGGGTACGAATTCTGTTACCTGGCTTTATGCTTTTTTCTTTTGAGAAAGAGGCCTTTGATTATAATGTCAGTGTATGAAAGCATAATGTATGAAATGTGTATTTCTTTCATGTTGCTAAGGTTGAACATGGAATCACAGAATCATAGAATAGTTAGGGTTGGAAAGGACCTTAAGATCATGTAGTTCGCAAGCCTTCGTCCAACCTGGCCTTGAACACTGCCAGGGATGGAGCTTTCACAACCTCCCTGGGCAACCCATTCCAGTGCCTCACCACCCTAACAGGAAAGAATTTCTTCCTTAGATCCAATCTAAACCTCCCCTATTTAAATTTGAACCCGTTACCCCTTGTCCTGTAAAAAGCTCAAGTTTTCAGGAGGATAAGATTGGTGGAGGTTAGAGATGCTAACTACCAGACTTATATAGTGTGAAAATGCCAGGTTATTATGTGGGGGAATATAGCTGTGTTGCTTGTATATATGTATTCCATCCCTCTGTCCCCAGAGCTTGCCATGAAGTGAATGCTGATTCATAGCGAGCTATCTTTTCTCTAATTTTGAGATTTTTGTTTCCAGAGGCAGATGGGTGCATCTTATGGCTCAAGATGGCATATACAAGCTAGCTTTAAACTCCTTTTGTCCTCACAGACCAGCATGGTTCTCATGCAGTGTCTGGCTGTTCATGCTGATACTCAGGCTTCTCAAGCCCTAAGTGTGAGGCCCAGCAGAGCAGATAGGGCCTGTTCAGTGTCACTAACTTTTAAATTACATTGCCATTCACAAGGCTCCTAGTATGGTGTGTTTCAACAAGTTTCATGCATGTATTGTTTAAAATTAAACTGCTTATATTAATTTTTTTCAATTGGATAATAAAAACCCCACAAGTTCCTTGATAGTGATTAAATTCTTAGCGGCAGGAGAAGACTCAATCTATAAATTTCACTATTTAGAAATACCCTCTTTTTTCTGAGGAAAGCAGTCTGCTTTTTCCATGACCTGATAACAAGCTGAAAAGTAGTGTTCATAGTACAGAAGTTAACCTAGTCCTTGACACCTTTAACAGGTAGAGGGTGTCTGTAGGTTTCACAACTGGTGAAACTGAAAGCAGCACAGTCAATTTGTGTATTGAGATACATGTATTTACACTAAAACTTGTGAATTCTGGGTATGGTGTGTGTGTGGAAAATGGGGGAAATTAGAAATCCCCTCCCTCCAGTCCTGCCAATTTGTATATGTCTACAACAGTATATACCTATAACACTAAGGCTATCTTAAGGTAAAATGCAGCTGTGATTTCAAGGATGGGATGTGGTTGGCATGTTTGGAATCTACCCTGTGATAGTTCCCCAGGCAACTCTGCAACTCTTGGCATGTGCTAAGAGAAACTGAGTGGAGTGTGGAGCTGAGTGAAAGCCCTGCAGTCAGGCTCTGTTATACTCGGCAGGAAGGCACAGAATCACAGAATCCTAAGGGTTGGAAGGGACCTCGAAAGATCATCTAGTCCAACCCCCCTGCGAGAGCACCATGTACTGATAAGCCTCACAGCAGCTGCCAAACAAGCAAATTCTATTTGTGTTTTTAAAAGCAAAGTGAGAGATTTTTACCCCAGTTGGTTACAAAGTTGTATGACTAGAGTCACTCCAGCTCCATAGGCACAGAGGTAAAAAATTGGAACTTGTGTTACTATGGATTATAGTCTGGTTATGTATCATTTAAAGCTTGTTTTTGTAGACAGTACCTTAACATTGGCAATCTCTGAACCTTATCCTGTCACAAACTTGTAATTTGTGTAATAAAAGACTTCAGCTGAAATCCATTTTGTGCAAGTCTCTGGAGACTTGAATATTTGAAATAAGGGATTTGACTTACTGGGGCCTACAAGGATGCTGTGGAGGGACTCTTCGTTAGGGACTGTAGTGATAGGACAAGAGGTAATGTGTTCAAACTGATACAGGGGAAGTTTAGATTGCATATATGGAAGAAGTTTTTTACTGTGAGGGTGGTGAGGCACTACAATGGTTTGCCCAAGAAGTTGTGAATGTACCATCCCTGGTGGTGTTCAAGGCCAGGCTGGACAGAGCCTTGGGTGATACGGTTTAGTGGGAGGTGTCTCTTTCCATGGCAGAGGGATTGGAACTGGATGATCTTAAGGTCATTTCCAACAGTAGGTATTCTATTCTGATTCTATGACTTGGTGCTTCTGTCAGTGAAGGTCCCTGCATAGGTTGGTTGAATCACCCTTTGATTTGGTGAGCTGTCTGGTAGGGTCCCCATAATGAAATGCAGATGGGCTCATTGGCCACAATGATCTGATCTTTCCTGTGAAACTGGCAGGCTGGTCAAATATAAAGGGTTTGAGGAAATGCCCCATGTAATGTGTCAGTATTGGCATGCGAGACAAATTCGGACAAGAAGGTGCAAGCACTATACACAATACTTAGATATAAACTGTTGACCAAGTCTAGGATTGGGTCGATCTGTGCTCAGCCGCTGTAATATCTGATGATAAGTGGGAATGCAGTGCGGTCTTTTCTGAACCTTGGGACTCAACAGGAAGGTATCTCTAACACATCTTGCCCACTGGCCTAAGCTGGCCACCCTTTCTGTGGAAAGATGTGAAAAACTTTACTAAAAGGTTAGGTACTTAAATAGGCCTAATGATTATTCTCACTTGAAACTTAGCAAATTTGACCTAAATACCGCTTGAATATCAACTGTTAGCACAGCCAGTAAACCAGGAATGTTGTTACTGCACAATAACAATGACTGGATTAAAATACTTTTGCCTCCTGAATAGGATCTCTTTTGGACCATGAAGTTATGGACTGAGTATTATAAGATAGCGAGTGCTGTCTTTGAGTGTGACTATCACTCATTGTGTATTTTGGTAAAGGTATTTGGTTTTTTTTGCTTAGTAGTAAATAGCAGAAACAATTACATAAACAACGAATACACTTTCTTTAATACCAGAAGCAAAAATTAGACTGATGTGTGGGACTTCGAATTGCAGAACAAGAAGTCAGGCATCACCTTCCATAATGTATTGTCATCAAAGTAGGCATCAGAGCTTTCAGTAGCATATTGAGCTTTCAGTAACAGCCATGGTCCACTTTGACTGGTTTCCAACTTAAATGGAGGTAGCTAGAGTGGTAATTATGTCCATTAAGTGTCATTGTAGAACATCTTGACAATAATGACTTCTGACAGAAACATCTCCCAGACCCTGCGGAGGTAGGAAATGCCAGGTCTGTCAAGATTGATGCTTTTCTACATATCCCTCTGAACAGCTTGTTCATCCTCACATAGTGAGAATCAATGTAGTTTGCTGCAAATCCAGTACCTGTCAGTTGATGTTGCTCAATTATAACAGCGTTTAGTCAGAAATGCTTAGTCAGTTCTGGATTGGATAATCATTGCATTGCTTGTCAGGGAAACCAGAAAAGGGAAGTATTGAAGTAGGAAGTTCATAGGCAGTCGAAAATTTGCACAGAAAGACATTGCTAGTATAGCATACAATGTTGGTACAGTGATTGTCCAGTGAATACAGTTCATAGATGCAAGAGCATGCTTTTGAGAATACATGTTGTTGCTGGTGCCCACTGTAACCCAAACAAAACATGTATTGGTAAATTCCTTGGTCGAATGGCATCTGCACTAAGGGCACTTGCAGCAAAAAGGATATGGCTCACCAGGAGCATTTGCTAATGCATTAGCAAGCACTTTCATATAAACCTGGTTTTAGAACAAATAGGCTTCATGTTTTGAAAGGTTGGAGACAGCTTCTAGGTACTTGTGTCCTCTAGATGTTGTTGTGACTGACTGAAATACAAACCGACACCATGCTTGTGCAACTTGGGGATTTTAGCAAGAGGAAACAAATTGCTTCAGGTATTTGGCTTTACTGATTACTGTGTGTTTATCAGTTTCAGAGGCTGCTCTTGGTATTGTTGACTTGTCAGCAGCATATGTATGTAGTTGGCTGTTTAATTGTAAAAATGACACTGAGATTTCTTTGTGGATAGTTTTGCTTAAATTGGTTTGTCTAGTGCAAGAAACATTTATTCTGTGCTGAGGAAAGTAATGGGTCAGTAGTAAACTGCAATGACTTTTCTGTTTTCTTTTCTTGATATTTTCCAAACTAAGTTTCATCTGTCCAGTCCTTCCTTGTTCAGAAAACCACAGATGTGCTGAGAAAGTCAAGATATTGCCCATATTCTATTTTCTAAGTTTTTCTCGGTCATCTTTACTGACCTTTGTTGATTGTGTGCCAGGAACTTTAAAGAAATCCAGGGATGTGTCAGAGGGTAGAAGGCTTTCAGACTCTAGAACCTTTTATATTTGTTCTGTCAATATTACTCCATGATAGCTGTTGGACAACATAGTGCTTACCATCATGCCTATTACAGTAGTTAATATAGACTAAATACATACACCTTGTGGAGTTGAACAGGTATACATTTTAGCCTTTGGTATCCCATAAGTTAAGGGCCATAGTGGTGAGAATAGTTGAGAAGAAGCACGAGAATATAAAAAAGAAATTGCTTGTGCTGTGTTTTGATGTTTGGAGGGATTTTTTCTTTTTTTTTGTAGTGTTACTCTTGGTATTTCCAGTGAGTGCTGCTAGTTGGAACAGGATGGTGAGACAGAACTGTCATAGAGAAACAATTCCATAAAACCTTGACATTACTAAAGCAGCTGTTTACCACCTTGGTGGAGTAATTGAAAGCTGACACTTGTTTTCTTCTGGCACAGAGATACATCATTTTGGCCTGATGGCTCCAAACCTAGCTTTGATGTTTTTGATGATGCAAAAGTGTGATGACTGGGAGAAAAAAATAAGCTTTTTTGACTGGGGACCTATGGAATCTGTTTTGCTGGAGTTTTTGGTTCTCAAATGTCAATGCAAAGAAAGTACTCAATCCCCTGCAGCTTGTAAATGACTTTTCTGGCTTTCTAGAGCTTTGTGCAGCATAGACTGATCAAGACTGAGGTTTCATGAACAGCTGTATTGGCAAAGATAGTGACAGACAATTACAGTCCAGAGTGTTCTGTGTCTCACTGTGATACATTATGGTGGCTGTCCTCTACAGAAGGGAAGAGGCATTGTAGAAACCTCAGAATTCGGAGTGATATGTGCTTTTTTACCTGGTAATATAAAAATCTAATCTGTAAGATATAAACAGGTGCTTATAAACAGCAGAGATAGCAGTAGTGTTATACATGTTTTGGCACTGAATGCATCATTTGTTAGGGTAGAGGCTTTGGATTAAGATTTTCCTTTCTCCTGTTATTTCTGTTTATACTCTTTCATCAACTGATCCACTTGTAAACCATGAAAGAAATTGTAAGGAAATTGATATGCATACAAAGAAAGTGAATGCAAATGTATGGGAGGTGTATGTGATTGCCAGTAATCTAAGATATATTAGAATGCTTTGGTATTTGCAGTACTTGAATATTTCTGTCATTATCTGCGTTGTTGTTCTTATGCAATTTACCATGTACTTTGGGGGTATTTTAAGCAGAACAAGTTTCAGTAGATGTAGAGTACTAAATATTCACAGAACAATTCTGGATGGATGTGATCTCTGGATGCTATCTGTGTCTGAGCTTACTGCTGAGAACCACCTCAGTTTTGAATTGGAACCGGATTCCTTGGGGTGCCAAGTAGACAATTCTTGCATGTGTTTGACACTGAAGCGTCTTACCTTATGCCAATTCAGATGACAATTGAAAAAGACTTGTAACTGGCATTAGATGCTAATGTACACATAGCCTTGTAGAGGCTGAACAGCGAGTTCAGGTTCTCCAGAAGAAGAAAACGTTAAGTGTGGAATTTTTGGGGGGGTTATACATACAATTTACAGGTTATAGATTTATTTATGGACTGCTAAATACCCAAGGTACTCTGATGCAATGAATACATTATGACAAAACCCATACGTGTTAATTCTTTGTGTACCTAACAGTATATTTTCTTCTTCTGTGATGCCTCAGAAGTCACTACCAGCTTTATTTATTCTTGATTCTTGTAAATTATGAGGTTAATTTCCTGACAGAATGTGAACACCTAAAGTTGTTGGCTTACAGTTTTCCTCCTCTTTTATTCCCTTGTGCTGGTTCATATCAAGTTGACCTCAAATAAGGAGGCTATGCTGACTGAAGCTTTGGGACTAACCTGTTGTCCTTCTTGGCTTCAGTTTGTAGGCTTTACTTTGGCAGCTCTCCAGGCTGAGAACTGGAGCTAGTAGTGTTTTTCTAGGCTTAGTTCCAATTACAGATACTACTTTTATGTTGTGTGTGTTTCAGGTGGGAGAAGGGAGAATGAGCACCCAGATTTGTAGATAAATGTATAAATGTTTTGGTTTTTCAGTCGAGATTATAGCTCACTGCTTTTTCTATTTTGTGCTTTAAAGACAGACAGGTACTTTAAAATACAACTTTTCAAGCAGATCATCCAGTGTAAATTGTCTAAATTCATCTGTAAAGAGGAAAAAGCATACTAAATAGTCATAGGAATGTTATAATGAGGGTGAAAAATTACTAAAAAGGGAAATGATGTCCAGCATAGTTATTATACTGATCAACCTTTTTGCTGTTTAAGGTTATCCATCTGAAGTGACTGCTTAGTAATATTAATTTTACATTCAAAAGGTTCTGTGTAAATAAAGCTTATGTCAAAACTTGGTATGAAAGACTTTCTAACTTTAGTAGTTATTTTAGAAGGTGCATGTAGTCTTAATCAGACAGGGTGAATCTGAAATTGCAAAAATGGATTTTCTCCACCCAATAGACAGCTTGTTCATCTTGTAGTTCTTAACATTTGTCTAAAACCAAGAATTAATATTCCATGGCCTTTGGAGCCTTCCTGTAGGAATTCCTGAGAGTAAGACTACAGTTGCACTTGGGTGTGATGCGTATCAGGATGACTAACCATGGCAGTACTAAGTCGTCTTAAATTTGTGGGGTTTTTCTTCCTTCTTTCCCACCCTCTCAGTTGTTGTGAGTGGCTTTGTGTGTCCCAAGATACCTCATCACTTCAGATATTTAAAATTCTGATGTAAACTTCGCTGTCTTGAGAAGTCTTGAGTCATTTATCATAGGTGACTTGTATTGCATAATAATGCGCTATTAGTTGATAGACTCATAGAATAGTTAGGGTTGGAAAGGACCTTAAGATCATCCAGTTCCAAACCCCCTGCCATAAGCAGGGACACCTCACACTAAACCATGTCACCCAAGGCTCTGTCCAACCTGGCCTTGAACACTGCCAGGGATGGAGCACTCAAAACCTCCCTGGACAACCCATTCCAGCCTCTCACCACCCTAACAGGAAAGAATTTCTTCCCTATATCCAATCTAAACCTCCCCTGTTTAAGTTTGAACCCGTTGCCCCTTGTCCTGTCACTACAGTCCCTAATGAAGAGTCCCTCCGCAGCATCCCTATAGGCCCCCTTCAGATACTGGAGGGCTGCTGTGAGGTCTCCACACAGCCTTCTCTTCCCCACGCTGAACAGCCCCAACTTTCCCAGCCTGTCTTCGTATGGGAGATGCTCCAGTCCCCCCATCATCTTCGTGGCCTTCCTGTGGACTTGTTCCAACAGTTCCATGTCCTTTTTATGTTGAGGACACCAGAACTGCACACAATACTGCAGGTGAGGTCTCACGAGATCAGAGTGGAGGGGCAGGATCACCTCCTTCGACCTGCTGGTCACGCTGCTTTTGATGCAGCCCAGGATATGGTACTCTTGCCTCTCTTTTGCTTACAATTTTCTTTAGTCATATAAATTCAGAACTTTAATCATAAGCTTTCAAATGTTGTGAGAGACAAGTCTCATTATAGACAAGAGACTTCAAATGTGCTTGGAGGCTGCAAAGTAGCGGTGACTTCTATGATTATGAGGCTGTCCCTGCCAACATCAAATACCACTACAATACCATCAGAAGGCAGATGTCTTGGAAGCTCTGTCATATAAGTACTTATGAGCTTTAATAACGTGAAAGTGGTTATGTGGTTGGGATGAATCCAGCAACTGCAAAGTAGCGCTCTTTCTGCAGTTAAGTGCTTAACAAATTTTTGGCATGGAGCAATTAACGTAGTTTTAGTCAGATTAAAGATTGTGTCAAGGAGACACAGTAGCCTAATATTTTGGAAAGATAGCCAGACTATGTAAAATCTGAACTCTTCTGTTTTCTGAAGAGGTTTGAATATTTAGTATAATACCTGTGAGAGTCTGATGCTTACACTTCTCTCTTTTTTCAGATGTTGTGACTCAGTTAACTTGTATTTCTTATCTTTGTACTTGCTCTTACTTGAAATCTGGAAAAAGAGCGGCTTTTTAGATTGTACCTTGAAGTTGCTTGGCCAGAAAGTGGGCTGCTGCATACAGCTATTCAGAGCAGCAGTCAACAAGAATACGTGCGTTTTGCTTGCTCATCTTCTGTGGGACTAGATGTGATTGCATGGGACTAGTGACTGACATTTAAGCACACAAGCTTTAATTATACTTCTGGTATGTTGAAAATAAATTAAATAATCACTCTGCACCATGGATTTTATATATGTTTGAGTGTTTGCTTCCCTTGTTGCTCTTTTCTGCAGTGAAAGCAGTTAAGAATTGAATTTAGAGAAGCTTGTGCTGTGAAGCCAGTATGGCGTTTCTGCTAAGGTGCCTGAACCTGGTGTGGTAATGTAGAAGGTAATGTAGTCAGTGCTGTTCCTCCTCTCACCCCAAATCCTTCCAGGTCTTATTTTCTAGTCACTGGAGGTAGTGTTTTCTTCCTTGTACCTGTCTTCCAAAAGGGCAACTTGTCTTCATCAGCATCACAGGAAACCCAGCTAGCATGCTTGTTGAGCTGAATGTGTGGTCTGTATGAGCAGCCCCATACAGCTACTGAGCCTAAATGGAAAGCATCTTGATCAAACCAATGAGCACTGATCCAAACTGGCATAGTGGTCATCAGCAAAACCAAAAGACCCTTCCTGTCCCATGTTTAACTTGTTTATCTATCCTTTACATGCAGGAATCTCACACATGTTTTCCTTTCTTGGAATACTGAAGTTTGTCACAATAAAATACAGGGAGGTAATCTTAAAGTGGGTGACAAGTACTTAAAGGCCATGGAGAAACCTACATTAGGAGTGTATTTTTCTGTATGAGAGAGGAGAAAACAAACCACCTTTTTTAGGTGGTGTATGTATACGTGTGCATTCTGAATTCAAGGTTAAACTTACAGGATTTAGAGAGTTATTTAATTATGTGGGATTCTGTAGGTTTATGGTCACAGTAGAGGAGAGAAAAACTGTTATAAGGAGCAAGACTTGGTGCAGTAGTAAGAAAGCCAAGTGTTGCTGTAAATACCTTTCCCCTAGTCATCTTTAACAGACTTTTGATATGGCTATCCATTTAAATCTGTTTAAAGTTTGGCAAGGAAACAGCCCTGTACTAATGGAGGGTTTTATTTGTTTGATAATTATCATATGAGAAGATTTTTATTTAACTATCTAATCTAAGTTTCAAATAGTGAACTACTTGAATATACAAGTCTCTGATCCATTAAATAAGGGTGTTTTAAATTTCTGGAACATATTTGAGAAGGAGGTAAAGTAAAAGTTATGGAAATTAGTGATGTTGTTGCTCGAACAGTTGTAGAATTTTCTGTTAAAAGAATTCATGTAACTATTTTTACTGCAATGTGCCTTCTTAAGTGGGTCAAGTGGCTAAGGTAGTGAGGAATATCTGGTGTTTTGTTTGAAATAGTCAGGAGGGACTTTTGACCTCAAAGCTTTTTCCTGTTTGGTAGAAAATGCTTGCAGCATTACTTAAGTGCATGGAAGTCAAGCTGATGCAGCAGACTTGGAATTGAAATTTAGAGTCATAGAATAGTTAGGATTGGAAAGGACCTGAAGATAATCTAGTTCCAACCTCCTGCCATGGACAGGGAAAAGACATTTAGAAAGAAGCAGATGACCGCTTATGTTTAATGCGGTGGCAAGCTAATAAAAATCCACAACATTCGAAATAGCTTTAAACAGCTAAAATTAAATGGTTATTGAAGTTCAAACTGTCTTGTCATGATGTCGAACTTTTGCAACCCGTAGGAGGTCTGTGGACTGGTTCTGACCACACAAATGATTGCTTTAGAAATGGTACTGACTGACACTTCCCAGTTGCTGAAGACCTGCAAGAGGTTAACAACACTTGACCACCAAGAGGCATGTTAGAAATGCTTTTCAAGAAATGCTGTGATGTTTTTCCCCTGAAGCCTCTTTTGTACCTACTGCTGTTAGTTTGTGTTGGGATTCCATCTTTGTACTGGTGCTGTAGGAATCGCTGACTCTTCCCCAACTTCCCTTTGGTATCTGTTAACACAAAGATAGTCTGTTGGCTGTGGAATCAAATGGGAATTGATAAACTGTTGTTTACAGCTTCATTAAAATAATTCTGGTAAATAAAATATTTGAATTGTTTCCAGATTAAGGTGCTTTTAAGCATATGTTAATATGAGGAGTAGGAATGTTTTTTTCTGGAATGTTCCACTAATAAATACATGCTTCCAAGAGGAAAAATAAACTCCTTTAATATGGGGGAGCCCTACAGCTTCCAGTGAAGAAGGATTTTTGTACTGAAATTAAAAATGCATTGGTAAATCAGATGAATTTTTGTCTGTATCATGTCCCCATTACAAACAACTTGATAACAACACTGTTCCTGAAGCTTACCTGAGAATGTTATTAATGTTCAGTATTGCATATTTTAGTGTGTTTTAGTAATATAAAAACCTGAATGTTTTAACACACACCACACCCCCATATCCCCCTTCCCCCCCCCCAGTTTCAAATTAAAGTAATAAATCAGAGTTACTGAAGTAAGGCCTCAGTATGCCACACTCATCCATGGGCACTGAGAGCATGGTATTTTGTCCCACATACTTTGGCAGCCCAAGCCTCTTTATCAGTTACTGTCTTTCCAGTCACGCTTGTGCTCACGTCTTTGCTACATGCTCTGCTGATTACCTTGGAAAAGGGCAATGCTGTAACTGTTCAACTGACCTTTCAGTTTATTTTCTCTTGTGTAACATGAAACATGAGCTAACACAGTCTTAGTCTACTGATTTAAGGAAAGAAATCTGTCTCTACATTTGTGTAGCTTTCTGCTCAAATATGATGGATTTTCTCTGTAGTTATGTTAATGCAAAAAGAACTCAACTTAGTTCAGATACCACCATAAAGAAGCAGATTATTGTAGCTAAAAGTGGGGGTTTAGTGTACAATTAATGCATAATTTAGACTATTTTGCAGTGGGATAAGGAGACAGTGACTATTAAATGCAGAAATCTCATATGTATCAGATGTGTAAAACTCCATAAATGAATTATGCTACTGATACTGAATTTTTTTCCTTATGTACAGAAAAAAAAAAACCCATACAGAATTCCCATGATTTTGTTATTGCTGTTTTATTTAGACTGTCCCCCTCATGACGGGGAAGCTTGAGTGCTTTGGCAGAGTATCCATAGCTGTGCTGTTCCAAGAAGCTGTGACACAGCTCAGTATCATAATGGTTTTGAGGGTGGATGTGGGTTTTTTTTGTGTGTAAATTTTAATTTTAAAGAAGTAACTATATAGCTTTATATCAATAGAGGGGAAGAGCTGGCTTCCTTGTAGCATTAATAGTTATGTATATGCTCTTTTCTCCTTTCAATATTCAGTTGGTGTCTCTAAGTAGTTTGCTAGGCTTCTGATAGAAAGAAATTGCCTCTTGCTCCTAAATACTAGTAATTCATTATCCTGTACGGTGCATCCATGTGTTTTTAATAAACTGAAGGGGCTGATAAATGAACAAATGTGGATATATGTAAGAGAGCCTCTAAATATTGTGGAGAAAGGTGGTCTTAGAAATGGGGTTGGCTTAGATAAGTCAGTGGAGCAATTATTACTGCATGATTGTGTTAAGTTTACATTTGATACATCTTGTGATCACTTCTGCATTAGTTCTGAATTGAGTGATGTTTGTTGTGAGGATGCTGGCAAAAACATTATCATTGTCAAATGCAGGTGAAACCACTAAATTATCCTAATGTTTAAAGCAGAGAAGAGGCTTGATTCTACTCCCTTGTATTGTGCAGATGGCACAGTGCCACAGCTTAAGTCAGCAAATAATCTGCTTGTTAAAATATTACTGAAGGGTATTTGTATTTGTTAGACTTCATAGGTCTTTACACCTGTGTTAGAAATAGCAGCCGCTGGTAGGATGTCAAGAAAAGCTCTGTGACTTCCCTTTGTTTTCTGCCAGGTTTATTTTGTCATGCTTCTATGTACTAGACTGCATGTTGTTGTTAGGGCTTGACTTACATGTCATTGCACTTCAAATTATGTTGAAAAACATTGACCAGTTACTTGTCCTGTATCATCAACTTGTAACAGAGCAAGTGATCACTCATTCATTGTCCCCAAGCAAGTATTTCTTAAGATAATTGCATTTAGTTTGAGATGCAGAGCTGTGTTACAACTCCATACTGAGATCATGGAACATCCAAAGAGAGTTGGGAATTACTCATTATCTTCATAGTACAGAAAAGGCTTTTGAAGTTTTTGCCTTTCTTGCTTATTCTTATAATGTCTCTGGGTGGTGTTTTTATTAACTAATAATAACGCATTTTGTCAGTATAAGCCATAACAGAAATTGTTTAACCGTGTTAGTGCCTTACTGGAATAACTATCCACAAATTATTTGAATAACAGTTAATTTTATTACACCTGAAAGGAACTTAATATTGTTGGACAACTCACAGAATCCTTAGTTTTCAGCTGAAAATGTGTGTTTAATTGCTTCTGACTTGGGGGAGAGGCAAAGTTCTTGTGTAGTGAAAAACTTGCTAGAGCAGCTAGAACCTGTGGGGAAATTCAGATTTAGCCAGGCAGACTTCTCAAGACAGTGATGGTCATAAACATGTAACATCTTGCATTTTACCTGCATGAAAAGCAAGATTAAATTATTATCTCTTTCTGGATGCCTGTAAACATCAGCTGCTGCTATCTTGTACTCCTAGAGCATAATTCTCACAATTGTTCTAATACTTCAAGGTTACATGCATTCTGGTGTTACTTAATTTATTTAAATGTATATTAAAAAGACTTTTTAATGAATGAGAGAAGGCTTCTCTATGCAGAAAGTGCAAGTCAGTCATCTAAAGCTATGAAGGTGATAGGAGTTAAAATATATTAGATCTGCTGTTCTGCTTGAGATTTACGGAGCCTTTACTTACTGTTGTAATAGTCAAATCAAAACTGACTAAAGGGAGGTGGAGAAAAGAATGAAATAAGATCAAGGCTTCTGTTTTGATTTTATCTTTTTTTTTTTTTTTTTTTTTTTTTCCCCACTTTTGAAANTTTTTTTTTTAAAGAGAAATGAGTTTTTGATTTTTTCTTTTTTTTTTTTTTTTTTTTCCCCCACTAGTGACAAATGGAGTTAAAGCAACTGCAAGCTTGAATTTGCTTTTGCCCCAGAATTGTAGTTCAGTGTGGTCTGATGCATTTCATTTGTTGGACTGCAGAAACTTGCTTTAGGAAGAGCTTGATCCATCCTACTCCTGTCTTCCTTCAATCCATTCCCTTAAGCAGCTGAATGATGACTGAGTGGGATAACTAATTACAGAGTAAAGGAGAAGATGAGAATCAAGGACTCCGTAATCTGATCAGGGACTCTGCACTGGCTTTGGTGTCAGTGAAAGTATAACTGCATCTGCCAAGTGATAGCAGCACTATTAAAGGTGACTTGTGAATGGCCCCATGCTCTTTATTTTGAAATACTTAGAGGTCTTGTATCTTCATTTTCAATTTATATTTTCATCTTTTCATTTCCTCTTTTTTTTTTTTTTTT
>NDXB01010485.1:0-13843 GCA_002631895.1 Agapornis roseicollis
TCAGAAAGTCTGCCAAAAGTCTCTGAATCATGGCTACTAAGAACTGTATATTGCTTATAGAATTATAGAACAGTTAGGGTTGGAAAGGACCTTAAGGTCATCTAGTTCCAATCCCCCTGCCATAAGCAGGGACACCTCACACTAAACCATGCNCATGCCACCCAAGGCTGCGTCTAACCTGGCTTTGAACACTGCCAGGGATGGAGCACTCACAACCTCCCTGGCCAACCCATTCCAGTGCCTGACCACCCTCACAGGAAAGAATTTCTTCCTTATATCCAATCTAAACCTCTCCTGTTTAAGTTTGAACCCGTTATCCCTTGTCCTGTCACTACAGTCCCTAATGAAGAGCCCCTCACCAGCAGCCCTGTAGGCCCCCTTCAGATACTGGAAGGCTGCTATGAGGTCTTCACGCAGCCTTCTCTTTTCCAGGCTGAACAGCCCCAACTCAGCCTGTCTTCATATGGGAGATGCTCCAGTCCCCTGATCATCCTTGTGTCCTCCTGTGGACTTGTTCCAACAGCTCCATGTCCTTTTAATGTTGAGGACACCAGAACTGCACACAATACTGCAGGTGAGGTCTCTCAAGAGCAGAGTAGAGGGGCAGGATCACCTCCTTCAATCAGCTCCTACTCTGTTTATGTGGACAGACCTATATTCAAAGCAAATAGCTTGATTTGGTGACTCATTTTCTTTAGATAATCGTGTGTTTTCGTATTTATCAGACAATCACCAACTTCCTACATGAACATAGACTTATCTGAATTTCAAACACTGGGCGACTGCCAAATTATTAAAGTAATAGTTTATCTTTTGTCTAGGCAAATAATGACAATGAACATTCATATTGCCTTCACTTCCTTGAATCTCTACCAGTAGCAGCAGCTGCCAGCACAAGGTAAATGAACTAGGGCAAATCTTGTTTCCTTGTTCTAGAGAGCCTTGCCTTTTGTGTTCCTTCCATACGGCTTTAAAGGACATCCAACAAGTACCAGAGAAAATAACTATACAGTTTCAGGAATCAATACTTCCATTCCAAAACATACTATAGTTTTAGAAGAACAATGTTAAATTAAGACTATTAAATGTTCACTTACACACACAAGCAGTTCTCATTGCACTCACAGTTTTAAGGCAGATTTAAGGTATATAAGGAAGTACTTTGAAGTGAGGTATACTGTAAAATAGCAAGTAACTGCATATTTATTCTATGTGAAGTAAAAGGCAACTGAGCCTTCAGGATACAAGCTATCTCACAGTGTAGTGCAAGATCATATAACCAGGCAACTACCCTAGAACTCACACACTGAAATTTCCCCCCTTTGCCTAATCCCACATCAGTAAGTGTGCATTCCACCATCACCTTGTACTCAGGGCTTTTTTCCTTTGCAAGCCCAAAAGCATACTTTTAACTGGAAGGTGTTAACCACAGTCATTTAATAAACAGCGACTACTTGAGCTTTAATGTGTAGGTTCTAAAAGTAGCTCACACCTTCAGGGAGAAAAATCAGCCCTCATTATGCTTTTCTAAGTTAAAACCAGATTTTTTTTCCCCTAAAGAGCAACAAGCCCTGTCACAGTGGGACACAGGTAACAAACTGTGACTCTAATTAAGTGTGTAATTATGCAGCAGATTGCAGCACAGTATGCTATTGGTTAAACCAACTGATTTGCATGCCAGCAGCATGGCAGTCCGAGAACCATGAACCATGGCACTCAAGGCAGACTGAGCTGAAGACATGAGTGACCATTTCCAGTGGGGATGAAGAAGAAGCCACACTCAGTTCATCCAGGCTAATGGAACCTGCATGCATCCCACAAAAAACAAAACAAAACAAAACAAAACAAAAAAAAGATGGCAGGCACATAGAAAATCAAAGTCTAAAGAAGATGCAGAAGCAAACCCTGTAGTGTGGCAGCTATCACAGTTCCCTTCCATCAGAAGCTCATACATATCAGTCTCAGGTTATTTTAGATGTGGCTGTCAGTGTAGAGCTCTAACACTTTCTTTGAAATACGGTAAACTGACAATACCTTTTCAAAGCTGTCTGTGTAAGACAAATATTTTCCCCTTAACAAAATCCTCTTCCCCAAAAATTAATAGTTTTGGGTTATGTCCAACCCTAACTATTCTATGATTCTATGTGCCATCTAAACACACAGTTCTAGATTTGAGTTCTCACACTTGCATACGTAACATTTACAGTGAGGATTTATGTCTAATTATCCACACAAAACTGACTTACATCTGCAAATCTCCTTTGAACTACTGCAACAAATACACACATGGCACTAGAAGCAAACAGTAATCATGATACTGAACTCAGAGCTCTGTGCATTCACCACAGTAGGGTACAAGTAAGCATAGTTTTGCTTCGAAGCTGCTGCCATTATCGTTGTTGCTTCAGGCGCTTAGCAACAGATGGCACATGTTGGGGAATTTTGCAGGCAAACACACACTATAAGGTACCATTTTGCCTTTTCTGGGAGGAGATTTTGGGAAGACTAAGGACTGCAAGTAAATTTACAGTGAACAGATGGAAAAACATGCTCTGAAGTAACATCAACTCTCCCGAAAAAATTAGAGAAAAAAAAAACCCAGTTTGAAATCTAATCTGAGGTTACAATCATGGCTATAACTACCATATCTGAGTAGACAGAATTTACCAGGGTTGAGGAAATACAAAATCATCACTGAACTCACATTTGCTACAGGAAGTTGAGCTGAATACTGACATGCTGTTAGTGTATGGTTTCAAGCACAAAGCTTTAAGCAAAGCCCCAGTGCCATACTTCCCAGACATTAGAGACAGGGTATGACCCTGTTCTAACCTGGGTGATTGATGGACCCCCTATCTCAGGCTTGCATGGTGTACTGAGGGCTTCTGGATGGCTGACTGTGAGCAGCTCTACCCTTTAGTTCCCATTGATTCAGTTGCTCACTGATCCTGACTGGATTGTTTTCAATGCAAGTAGAGGGCTACACCGCACTGATAACACTTAAGCTTAATAATAGAATCATAGAGTTGTTTGGATTGTAAGGGACCTTAAAGCTCATCCAGTTTCAACCCCCTGCCATGGGCAGGGACACCTTCCACTAGAGCAGCTTCCTCCAAGCCCCGTCCAACCTGGCCTTGAACACTGCCAGGGATGGGGCAGCCACAGCTTCTCTGGGCACCCTGGGCCAGTGCCTCAGCACCCTCATAGTAAAGAACTTCTTCCTAATGGTTAATGTTTCAAAAGAGGTAGTTTCACAAAGAGAGAGGAAAATGAGGAGGTAAATCTAAGTTTGTCACTTGAGTTTAGAGAAGTCAGTCAAATAAAAAATGTGAATGAAGGCAGTGTTGACTTTAATTATCATATTATTGGTTATCACAGTTCCACCACACATTTAATCTGTCACCAGGGGATTTAGTTTGACCAGTTCTGAAAGTTCAGCCAATGACTGGTTTTCAGGGCAAGAACAGATTCCATTCTATGCTATGCCACAGCGATAGCTGCCTTCTTATAATACAGCGTGGCAGTAGAGTCTCAGCTTCCTTGCTGAGGAATCACGCATCAATTGCTTCATCACACAGTGAACTTTCAAGTTCAAAAATGTTACTAGTGAGGGTAATATATTACTACTGTATCACCAAAACCATGGAGTTATCATTTATGTCCCATTATGCATCACCAGAAAATTGAAGTCCTTCTCTTATGGCTATTATCTTTCCTCATTACAAAAACTGGCCAAAAAGTCACATTTGTGAGGGGGGTTCAGGAAATTAAAAAGACTTATACTTGGGATAAATCAAAATATTTGAAACATTTTGTTTCAGTGTTGACCCCTCTGTATAACTAGAGGCCACACATTAAGAACCAGGAAACCTAGACATTCTGGAACATTTTGATGTTTTTTCAAACTCTAAGTTCAAACCAAAATTGTCCAAACCAAATGTCTATTACATTCTATTGCAGTGGCATATTAAGATGAAAAAATCATATGTAAACACTTTTTATTAATGATCACCACTAGGCCAGATTATCATTTCAGTTGTACTGGCAAAATTCTGACTGTCTTGATTGTGCTTGACAAAATGGTAGTCCTTTGATTCTAAGGACATTCCTTTAAGTGCTTATCCATTTCCAATCCTGAGTATCAGGCCAGATTGTTCACATTTAGTTTACAGAGAAATTAGAAAGATAAAAACCAAATAATATTGTGTTAGACTCAAACAAATAGTCTAACAAACCCTGAATATGCTTTCTATTTAGATAAAATGTTTGGCACCTCTTTGATAACAAAATTACTTTAGGCTGAAACTCTATATAGCTTCAATGAGTTTACTTTACAGGAGTTCCCTTTAACAAATAAGTGTAAGTCCTAGGAGTGGTTACTCTAAGAATTAAGACAACCAGTTCCACCTAACCCTATTTCTACAAGAGCTCATATCCTGTCTACTTGGAAGTTGCCTTCTATTAGCAACTCATGCTGCATTTTACTGTATCCTTGATAGACATGTTACTGTGTTGTACTCCTATTGTTTTGGTTTTTGTTTGAGTTCAATCTCCTTGTTTCCAAGCACTTGACTGAATTTTATCCATGTTACCACATGGCTGGTGCAAACTAATTTCACATACATAAACATAATGCAGCCTTAGTGTGTCATGCTGCTGAATCTAATAAACTTTACCGAGAAACTGAAACATGTCCAGGAAAATTATATGGACAGGAGAACAAGGATGTATTTCATTTCACCCATTCACATGAGTACATCTTGACAAGAAGCTTTGCATTATCTATATGACCCAAAAATGGTCTAATTCAGCCTGAGATAAACCGTGTACAAGAGGAAATCAGACTCACTTTCATTTCTTCTAAATTTTCATATCTAACCAAAATGCCAAAGGTAGAAAGAGACCTTACACCAGTCTTTCATTAATGAGTAGTCAGGCACTTCCAAAGGACAACATAAGAAACTCAGGTGGGTTGAAAGGCTCTTAGACGTAACTACTGCTTTCCAGTGACAATAAAAGAGCAAGGACAGTCCCTTTCCTAACTGAGGAAACTCAGGGGGTGATGTCCCAAGAGTGCAAGTAGTTTCTGCAAAAAAATTATGTGTAAATAATCTCTTGAAAGCAGCACTGCTTTCAGTGCTTAATTACGAGCATAGCAGTTTTCTAGGAAGAACATCCTTCAATTAGTGCTGTGCCTTCTGTTGCAGGTCTTTTGTCTTTCCCCAGTCCTTAACTGTGTGTTGGATATTCCACCTTTGTCCTGTGCAGGTCTGCATTACAAGTTTATATGAAACTGGATTGTCTGCTGTGATTTCGAGACATCTTTTAGTGCTCCTGTTGATTACAGCCGATCCCTACAAAAGAAAAGGAAAGATGAGAGAAGCTGAGGGCTTATAAATTTAGTGCTCAGTCAGGAAGCAATTCTCTTGACCTTTACAAATGTGTCTGAGAAACACTAGTAAGTCATAGACCTGATGTCCTGGGTTCAGCAGTTGCAGTCAGTTTTTCTTCTCTTTAGTAGCTGGTGTTTTGACTTAACCCGGGAATAAGGCTGATAAGGCCAATGGTTTTGGTTGTTGCTGAGCGATGTTTGCCCTGACCAAGGACTTTGTGAGCCTCATGCTCTGCTGGGGAGGAGGGGAAGCTGGGAGGAAGGAGGGACAGGACTGTACTGACAGGACCAAACTGACCAAAGAGGTATTCCATACCATAGCACGTCATGCCCAGGATGTAACTGGGGGTGATCCGGAAGGCCTAGTTCTCTTGGGGTGGTTGGAAGAGGTGGTCGGTCAGCACTCGGTTGGTGGGGTGTCGTGAGTTATCTGTTGTGGTTGATGGGATGCTGTATTCTTTTCCTTTATCATTATTATTATTGGTGGTAGCAGCAGTGATTTGTGTTATACCTTAGTTACTAAACTGTTCTTATCTCAACCTGTGTCAGTTGCATTCTTTAGATTCTCCCCCCATCTCTCTGGAAGCAGGGGAGGGCAAGAAAGGGGGGTTGAGTGAGTGAACGAGCTGCGTGGTTGGTTGGGTTTAAACCACAACACCTGAGAAAAAAAGTTGTGTTTTTCTCAGGCTGATAATGCATGACAGCATATGGAACTCTATGAGGCATATTAAAATATATGCAGAGGCTTATTTCATGCCTGCTTTTTGGAGTTGGGGGAAGGGGGTGGGTATTTTTTGAGGATTTGTGGGTTTTTTACAGCTTAAATAATTTTAGTAGATCTTAATACTCTATCCCACCTTGAAAGAAGAGAGCTAATAACAGGTAAGAATATTAATATCTTATCCCTAAGTCAGTATTTCAATACCAATTGCTGTGAATGAGGTGGGGTGTGATTAACTCAACTCATCAGGCCAGAAATGAGGCTTTTTCTAAGGTGCTGGGCTCCAGGATGTTAGCTGGCTCCTTCAGGCAGCCAGTTGTTTCACTATGATAATTCTTGATGCACACAAGGAACTGGAGGTTTATTTTTAAGGTGGGTGTAAACCCTCCAGAAAATATATATGCACCTTTCTCTAAGTTTCATGGTTACAGACCAGACTAAAGATAAAGCCCATGTTAGCAGAATTTCTGGAGACCATGTAGGTCTATACTATTTGGGTCACTAAATCCTTTATCTTTCACCAATTCAACTCCAATATTATCTACCACTTGCTCACAATATTTGTCTCCTGCTTAGGTTTTCACTGAGAGATGAAATAAACAGGCACATACATTATGTGTAAAATTAATTAATTATTAATTACATAAAGCTAATGTGGTTTGAACTGCCTGAGAGGGGAGAAGCTGCATGGCTTCCTTTCCCATCTCTCCTTCCATTGTTATCACTGCTGCCTGCTTATCCTGCATGACAGTGCCTGTCTTAGACTAGCTGACTAAGCTGATATTATCATATCCTGTGTTCAGAGGCACTGAAAGTATCACCTGGAATCTCAAGCATGTCAGCAGCAGTTGGTATAAATCCTGCACAAATGGAATGTGGTTAAATTCTGGTAACTCAGCGGTGTGACCATCCCCTTGTTTTTAAAATCACACACCCCTGAAGATTCAACCACTGTCACCACAGCTTTCACAGTGGCACCTGCAAGCCCTGAAAATTAAGGCAAAGTTATTCAAAACCAAGCCTGCTTTGTAAGGAAGTGTCCAAGGATTCATTATAATGGGAGAGCTTATTGAAATGTGGGGATATAGAAATCCACCTACCTGCCTAAAATCCCAGTGCAAGTTCAGACCTTTATTCACAGCTATGTCACATTGCTCTAAAACAGGCAGGTCCCCATTCCCAGGGTCTGTTAGGCATCTATCACCTGTATTTCGTCGGGCACCTAAACCTCCTACATACATTTCTCCAGTGCTGTGATAAAAGATGTGCTGAAAGGGAAGGTGACACTGCTGTCAGTAAATTAAGATACAAGGGAAATCTCATAAGCAGGTGACAGCAGACAGTTCCAGAACTAATATTGAAAAGTATCAGCTGTACAGCACCAGCATTCATTGAGCTCTCAGTAGTTAAACCAGGATGAATTTGACCCTATACAAAATCTTTCTGCTTTCCAATGAAAAACAAAATCAAGATGCTTACAATTGAATGGTAACCCTTAGCTTCCCTCCTTCTGAGGGGACAGACAGGGTGGTATGAGGAAGAGATCTGCCTCTCTCCCATTTTATCCCAGTGATCTTCTGTTAATCAACAAGATCAATCAGTATCAACATTAAGTCTCACAGTTTTTTGGCAAGGCTAAACCAAAAGTCTTAGTTTAATGCACATAGATTTCCATGGGAACCTGCTCTGCTTCCAGTTACATTGGGCAGCACAATTTAATGAAATAAAGGTTAATATTTCCCTTTAGACAGCACAGAGATAATAGTTTTGAAGTGCTGATTGCATGGCCTTGTGGAGGCTTGAATGGAACCGTTAGCAATGGCCTTTATGTGAAGATCTGGTCAGTTGCTTGTATTACCTGTGGTGAGTATGCATGACAGGGATACATAATTGGTGTGTTTCCAGGGACAGGGCCTTGATCAATACAGATGTCTTCTTTCAATGTGTTTTTCATCTGCAGAATAAACCATGAAATTTACTGTGAGGAGCAGCAATCCTGTTTGCAACTCCTCACCACTAATTTTAGAAACTGTCCTGAGAGCAAGACTACTTTATTTAGAGCTCTGCACTGAATCCTGAAGTGGAAGATACAATATGGGTTCAAAAAATAAATCTCAGATTACCTCCATAGAAATAACACAGTGTAACAACAACAAAAAAAAGCAAATGTAAGGTCCGTCAAAGATTCATCAACATTGTGCCACGTAACACCATGTCAGAAGTCACAAAGCGGGTCCAGACAGGTAAGTACCAATGCCCAGCTCCAGCAAGACATGCAAGCTTAGGTATAGAAAATGCTATCTTGATTCATATGTGCAGGCTTTCCAAATTATCCTGGTAATCTCTGCAGAAAATAATCCATACTACTCCATTGAAAAATTCGAGTCCTTAAAAGAAGATATTGATCCATTCTTGTTGGTCAATAGAAGAGTGCTGTACACAGTGGGAAACCACACATTAAGCACTTTCCCAAACTACTGTTGTGCTCGCATCAGCACACACACAATAAACACAGTCTAGATATTCTAGAACAACAACTAATATGAAAAAGAATTTAGAAATCTTTAGTGCCTAGGAAAAAAAATATCAAAGTATTTTTAAAGTTTCTAGGAAAATATAATCAGCAAAACAGTGTTCACAACTCTTCCTAACAGTAGAGCTAATGATTTGTTCTATATTTCAAATAAATAAACTCCATACTTACTGTTCCATAACCAACAATGTTGGGAAGAGCTATTAAATTAGGGTAAATGTTCTTTATGTACCAGTCAAAGCCTTTACAGTTCAGTTTTTTCCTTAGGTCTTTTCTGGAAGAAACATCTCCAAAGTCTATTCCAGGATTCTGCAAGAACACCGTGTTTAATTTTTGGGACTAGATGATCTTAAGGTCCCTTCCAACCCTAACTATTCTATGATTCTATGACATTAAGGTGGCCTGGGAAACTAGGGAAAATACAAATTTATTTCTTCATATTGTCTATTTATAATATTAAAACTATAGCTAAACTTTCATATGTTAAAAAAAATGTAATTTTTTTTTAAACTTCAGAATTTCAGAACATGTTTTGCCTATAAATTCCAATAAATCAGTGAAAAATTAATGTATCATTTCATAAATGTAAAGACTATCAAGCTAGATATGACTAGGAAGTAGTTTCCTTATTTCATTCAAACTATTGTTTACAAGACTATGTAAATTCCTATACAAAGTGAAAAGCTCCAGCAGGGAAGTTTGGTATAGATCAGTCCAACAGGAACTTACACCCTGCCTTTAAGCATTTGTGCAAAATGTAGCCTGTGGCCTAGATAAGTTAGGTTAGGAATTTCAAAAAGACTTGAACTACTTTTTGATGACTGATATTTTCAGATGAAAAATTCCAAATATCTATGGTAGAAATTAATGAAATAAGTTTTAATTTATGCTATATCACTATATATTTTAATTTGTTTCTTTAATATCTATTCAAGAAAACATAAGGAGTTGGGAGTCTATTCCTTTTTTAAAGAATCATAAATCCACTAAAGTGCAGGCTGGGAAAATTCATAAAGTTTTTGTTATTGACTGAAGTTATCAATACTCAGAAGACCTCGTCTTGACATTTCCAGTATCTTCATCAGTTTGTGCAGGAGAAAAGTTAAAACTGTATTGAGAAGTACCGAAGTTAATCAAAAGGACAAAAAAAACCAAACCAATGTAATTTAAGGGATTACTATTATTATTTTAATTCCCTGGTATTACCATTTTTCAGCTTTCCAAGGGTGCTATGAAACTTTCCCCTTTTTCTTCCAGGAAAGCAGAAGCAGAACTTTGGGTTGCAAAGAGGAGAACTCACTTAATAAAAGTAATTGGTTATGTGATGAAGAATAATTGAATTCTCTATTTAAAGTCCAAATTTGCTCATTTAAAAGATATCCAGGGATACTCATCACTAGAGACATTCTTTTCCATGCAAAGTTATTAATATTTCAGGTAAAATATTCCCTACATTCCCCAAAGAAGTTAAAATACATGTTAAACTATTTCATTGTAAGCTAGGCATCAGCTCTTGGTTTGAGCCTAAATGGAACATGTCTATAATCATGCCTCTTGGATGCCATCTATTTCAACAATTATTAATATATCAATATTAATTTTTTTCACATGCTCTTATTTGACCACTTTTAGACTCTGGATTCCAATTTGAAAAACAGAGAAATGCTGTTACCTCAATTGGAAGATTCCATGCAAAGTACACCATGTATTTGTAATCATCCATCCACACTTCTGCTACCCTCAAGGCATTGCGTTTTACCGCAATGCTCAAGTCTGGCAAGTAAGGCTTGTGAGCTCTTTCCAAATGAGCAATTCTTGAACAGGGCAGCACTTCTACTTTACCTCCACACTGCCAGGCCTAGGTCAAGAAGAGAGAATTTGAGGTAAAGTTGCTTATCTATTCTTTGCACTTTTTAGAATCAAAGAATCATAGAACAGTTCGGGTTGGAAGGGACCTTCAAAAGTCATCTAGTCCAATCCCCCTGCAATGAGCAAGGACATCTTCATTTAGATCAGGTTGCTCAGACCCACATCCAGCCTGGCCTTGGAAGTCTCCAGGGCTGTTGCAATCACCACCTCACCTGTGCCAGGATTTTACCATATTCACTGCAAAAATTGTTTTTCTCACATCCAGCTTGAATCTCATTTTAAAAAAGCCATCACTCTTTCTTTAGAACCATCACCTCTCATCCTACAGCAACAGGCCCTGCTAAAAAGTCTCTCCCCAAAGAGTGCTTCCATTTCTGCTCCCCCCACTTCTTCATCAAATAAACTGACATGCCCTCAAAATTCAAAACTCTATTTCCTGGCTAGAGTGAGTGAAATGAATTTTCCAGTACCTTTCATTTCTACGATGTGTAGCCCTATCAGAGGTCTAGGAAAGTAAAGGCATGTACTTTCTTCTTTTTCTTTGCCATCACCATTACAAAACTACTCACCAATTTCCTGTGACAAAGTTGGCATAGATGCAGTAAGGCAAACTGTTTCATACCTCCAAGTGATCTCACTAGAAGCTAGACTGCTAAGTAGCATAGTGGTTATGGGCCTGAATCCTTCAGAAGTAGTAACATTGCTCAGAATATGCTAAGAGCAAAACTGGTCCTGCAAAATCTGACAAACTAGAGACAATTCAAGAGAAAGAAAAAAATACAGTGGATACCTGGAAAGTTTCTTCATGGAATTTGAAGAGATGCCCAAGCAGGACAAAACCAATGCTTCAAAAGTACAGAAACTCCAAAAGCACAAAGGTCCATCTAGCCTACCAACCCATGCTTTGTACAATAGCCAGTGACCTGCATGTTTTCAAAAAGATCACATACTAATTTTCATTGTCTTTCTAAAAAAGATGAAAAAATAGGCTTACCCTCAGGCCAAGTTCCACATTTTCTCCCCCATATATGTGCATTCCACTGTCCAGTACACCAATCTCACCCAAAAATTTCCTATCTGCAGCAATAATCCCCATTATAGATGGGCTTCTGGAGAACCAAACAAGTAAAATAAGAAAGTAATAATTATGTAAAGAAAGTCAATTAGCCATCAATCACATCTTGAACTTCCAGAAGGATTCTAGCTGTATCCAAGAAGGATCAACAGATTTATTTCAGACCAACATGCAGAACAACATTAAAGAGTCCTGAAGACAGCAAATAAACTTGATCAATGGTCTAAAAATCATGATATAGTATCTTTTAAAGAATTAGACCTATTTCAAGTGATGTCACAACAGTTTTCACATATTTAAAACAAGAAGAAAGAAATCAGAATAAACAGTTGCAAAGAAGAATTGGGTTGGACATTATGTAATTTTACCTAACATTAAGGAAACTTAAACACTAAAACTCATTGCAAAGTGGGACTGTGCAATCACTGTCAATTGAGGTTTTGAAAGACAGATGAGATGATTGGCAGGACCAGTTCCTCTGTGGATGAATCCATCCTACATGGGGGGGAAAGACTACTGAAAGGGGATTTGGTACTCTCTTGATATCCCCATTCTCTATGACCAAATCCACTCCTATTTTATCTGGTTCAAGAACTGTGGACATCCCCCCATGAAACATTCCTTAACCTACATTTGGTTTGCTTTTATTCCATTCTCCTGCTGAATGATTAATGCTCACTATAAGTTTAAAACAGAAAGAGAAGCGTGCCAATTTCACCCATAGTTCTTTCTGTAGGTATCTGAGCAGCCCTGTCTCCAATGCTTTGCTCGCAAGTGTAGTAATACATGAATGAAGAAATCTGCCACCTTATCTGACAAATGCAGGACATGATTTTCAAATGTTTTCTCAATGCCTTTCCTCCTCAGATCTATACAGTAAATTTTGAAGCCCTTCATATAAATAAATGTGGTGAATTAACTTTGGCTGGCTTCGACCAGGTGCAAAGAAGTGGCTCTCGTATTCCTCCTGTGCATGACAGGGGAAGATAACAAGATAAAACAGCTCATGGGTTGAAATAAGGGTAACAAGGTTGTTCACCTGTTACCGCTACGAGCGAAATAGACGCAGCCTGGGGACCGCCAATTTACTTTGTTTCCAATTAAAAAAAAAAGGACTGTAGTAAGAAAGACAAAACCAAAACTAAACCACCTTCTCACCATCCTTCCTTCTTTACAAGTTCAGCTTCACTCCTGGCTCTTCTACTTCCTCTCCCTACCCCAAGCAGTGCACAGGGATGAAAAATGGGGGTTAATAGTCAATTCATAACACTTCATCGCTGCCACTCTTTTCTCCTCACACTTTTCCATTGCCCCAGTGTGGGGTCCTCCTTTGGGATACAATCTTCCATGAGTTGCTTCAGCATGTGACCTTCTCATGGACTATAGTTCTTCAAGAACTGCTCCAGATTGGGTCCTCTTCTGCAAGATACAGTTATTCAGGAGAAGACTGTTCCAGCGCAGGTCCCATACAGGCTGCAGTTCTTGACAGAAAACCTGTTCCTGTCTGAGCACTTCCTCACAGGTGGCAGTACCTGCCAGGATCCTACTCCAGCATGGGCTTTCTATATGGAAGGAAAAGAGCATTTTACTTCAGGACATATCTACCTGCTCCAGTGTGGGGTCTTCCACATGCTGCCATGTGTTTATCTGCTCCAGCATGTTCCTCTATGGGCTGCTGTGTGGATATCTGCTCCTGTAGGTTCCTCCATGGGCTAGCATATGAATGTCTGCTCTGGCAGGGTCCTCCACGGGCTGCTATGCGGGTATCTGCTCCAGTGGGGTCCTCCACAGCTGCCCTACGGATACCTGCTCCAGCATGATCTTTCCTAGGATGAGTCCTTCACATGTTGCAGGGATGCAAGCTGTTTCACCATGGTCTTCCCCACAGGCTGCAGGAAAACTGCTCCAGCACCTGGAGCGTCTCTTCCAGTTCCTGCTTCACTGACCTTGGTATTTGCAGGACAACTTGTTTATCTCATATTTCTTCCTCACTCCTCTCTCTCACAGCTGCTGTGCAGCATTTTTTAGCCCATTTTACATACATTATTGCAGAGGCACCACCAGCATTGCTGATTGGCTAAGCTCTGTCCAGCACGATGTATGTTTTGGAGCAAGCTGGAACAGGCTGTGTTCAACAGAGTGATCTGGATAGGTTGGAGAGATGGGCAGAGGCCAACAAGATGAAATTTAAAGTCTAAGTGCCAAGTCCTGCATTTTGGCCACAAAAACCCTCTGCACTGTTACAAGCTGGGG
>NDXB01010486.1:0-43147 GCA_002631895.1 Agapornis roseicollis
CCAAAAAAAAAAGAAAAAAAGAAAAAAACAAACAAAAACCGAAAACCAACCAACCAAAGAGAAATGCTAACATTCAAAAGGTTGTGGGCTGGAAGCCCAAGCTGCATGGCAGCAGCATGGCCACAGGAGGAAAGCCCAGCAAAGCTTTCTAAGCAAGTAGGCTAGGAACTGCTAAAAGGCTGGGTAACAACATTATAGTTAGGTTAATTTGCTTGCTACTTTTAGCCCTCCCAGAGTTAACATCAGCCAATACTTGTCTAAAGCAAGATCTGTATTAACAGTGAGTCCACTTCTTGAAGCAGAGCAAATAACAAGGTCTGAACTCTGGCCAGGTTGCTGAGGCCAAGGCTGTGACCCCAGGGACAAATGCAAGTCCAGTGAATGGCACAAGGCCGGTACCTGCAGGGCTTCTCCAAGAGAAGGCAGGTACAACTGGTGGCCCACATCAGGGCATTTAAAGCACTTATAGGTTACTGTATACCTGTTAGATACCGTGTGCTACAGAGCATCATTTAGCAGCTGCCATACACATCGTGGTAGAAGTCTTTGAATCAAACCAAATCGTTCTGAAAGCTAAGTATTTCCCATAGTTTGGGAACATTGCATTAGAAACACTAGGCTTGCATTACTCAAGATTCCCCACTGCATTTTAGTTTTCATACACGTTTATTTAGAAGGAAGGAACTTGTTCTACTTTCTGCACCCATGCATGACCAAAGTGCTTTAGCAAGACAGCTTGAACAGAATGTAAGAGTCTCCTAGCAATGCATCCCTAAATGCTCAAAGCTGATTCAGGTTAAAAGCATTAGGGAGAGGAGAAAAAAACCCAAACAAATCCCACCCAATGTGTGTACATGAAAACGCTGACTTCTAGTGCATTCAAAACTTAAAAACATGAAACCAATTTTCTCCAGAACTTGGAACTCCCCAGTGAGGGCTATAAACAAGCTAATTTGACATTGCCAGTTCCAGCCAGCTTAGACTTATGAGTGCGCACATATTTTACTCTGAAGATATGGGAAAACATATTTTCCCCATGCTTGCATAAATCAAAAACAGCTGAACCAACTTTGCTTAAATTAGAAAGAGAGAGAGAAAGGAAAGAAGAGAGAGAAAAGAAAGACAGGAAAGGCTAAATATAAAAACTTCTACCTATGGAAGGTAGGGGGAAGGGAAGAAATCCCCAACAATCAGGAAACATTCAAGGTGCACTCAACATTAGCAGTAAAATAATGCACTACTTTGTATTATTTTCTTTTAGGATTAAAATCTCATAAAGTCATTGAAGATCTTCACATTACTTGAGCTAGTGCCTAATGTACTATACTAAATCTTCTGTTCTTGCATTTAGTTATCTTCTCTTCATTTCCTCCACTTCTGTCAAATTGAGCCTCTTTACTTCTCTAGAGCTCCACCATTCTCCCTTGCCATCCACACAATTATGTTCTCAGGACACAGATACAGATGTCAGCTCTCCCCCTGCCACTCAAGGCAGATCTGCCCTCATTCATCCCCAACACACTGGTCTCTGGCAGATTTTGAAGGTGCTGTCTGGGACTCTCTGACTCAGAGCCTGCTGAGGACTTCGCCATTGCTCGTGACTTGCAGCTACACTTCCTTCATCATATAAACCAGATCTTCCTTTCTATGCTTTTAAGAGGCAGGAGCTGTAAGCCTTAGAGCACAGGAGAGGATGTTACAATGTAAGACAAATAGAAGGAAAGCATGCTGTGCAAGGAAGAAATGATGGGGATCTGGTGCAGCCCTCTACAGCATGGGCTGGGTACAGGGTGGTGCTGCAAGCAGCTGTGGGTGCAGCATGTTGTTATTTACTGAGTCCCATCCAGGGCATCCTACAGGGAAGGGCATCCCTCACGCTCCACTGTGGTGCTGGGAATTATCCCTCACTGTGTGAATTATCCCTATGTCCTCACCGAGCCCTTCCCACTTCCTCATTCCTTGCAGCACCATGGCACCCAGTTTGCGGTCCCTCAAAGCTGGCAATCAAATGGCACTACATACTACCTGGAGGTGGTTTTCTTACTTTCATTTTAAACCAAATGTCCAGTTAGTGCCATAACTCCGTTGCTAGCTGGAAAGCATCAGCAGGAATGGGCTGAGCTTTCCAGAAGGAAGGGTCTACTGGCCAGCGCAGCCACCTGTGCCACCCAAACCACCTGTTGCTGGCCGCAGGGATCTGAAGCATCAGGGACAGAAAGTCCTGTCAGGATTTTTAATTTTCCTTCCCCTCTCTCTGGTGTTCTATTCCCACTCCCACCTCAAGTTCATCCCTCAGGAAAACCCTCTGCCCCTCAGGTCACCACTCTCAACCTCCTTCCCCTGTCAGAGCTACTGCAACCCCCAAAGCAGTAAATGCTGAGAATGCAGAGAAACTCAGTCAGAACTCATAAGCAGTCTAAACATTATCAAGCCAGTGCCCTACCTCAGCACGGCCACCGCCACCAAGCATTACAGCCAATTTTCATTTCTGAGACACTCCTTTTGTTGCAGTGCCCTCCTCACTCCCAGTACAGCATTCCCGTAAAAGTCTTCAGTGCTGCTACACAGTCTGACTTCTAACCGTCCCTGAACCCCATCCCAGCATGCTAAGGGCTGGGTAGCAGGTGCTGTGGGGATGCCACTTGCTGTGGTCTGGGTGTAGCACTGGGCACCCTGCTGCCCTGCAGCACCTCTTGCTCTCTACAGCCTCATGCCCTGGAACAACCTCTGCCATGATGAGTTCTGCTACATGTACATGTCAGCCCCAACTATTATGTCATTTATAGTTGATGTCCATAACATCTGTTTAGCTAGTTTGTTTATAAATAGATTTTGAACATCCAAATTGCAATAACCCACCCAGATTTTAAGGCATTTAATGTGAAATGCAAATTGGAGAGTAAATGAAAAATTAAGTGACTGTGAGAATCATTTTTTGCCGTGCAGAGCCATTTTCATAATAAAAATGAGAATCATAATCCTACTTTACATATCATTTTCTGCAGGGTTGTGTAATTTACAACTTATACAAAGCAACAGGAAGATTAAAGACATCTTTTGAATTAAAACTAAAGCGCTCAGTAGAGTCCCTGCAGTAACAGTTTATTACACCCTATGCAGCTCTGAGGAAGCAAAAAAGTGGTTGTCCAGGGGGCTGAGGGTGGCATTTCCAACATACTTCCTCGGAGAAGGCAGCAGGTATAAACCTATCTCACCGCAGACACCTTCCAGGTGGCTGCTCAGTGAGCACTGAGGCCCTCTATGCTGCCGACCTAACAGGGCAGAGGTGGCAGTGTCCCTTGCAGGGTCTGTATTCTCTGTGCTTTCTCACCTACCCCATGCTGGCCAGAAGGGAAGGATGTGGCACACTTCTGGATGAAAGTGTCCCATGGCAGACAAGGACCTACCGATGGTCCTGCTCTCAAACAGCAGGTCTGAACAGAGCTCTCCTCCAGTATCTCACTTGCAGTTCTCACATACAACACCCTGTGTGCTTATGCTGCTTTTAAGAGGAAAGTCATTGCAAGAGACACTTCTAAACATCTCCCACCCAACTTCTAAGTGTTTCTGAAGAACGTATGACTATGTCTTAATTTCCTCTTTGCACAACTGNTTTAAGAGGAAAGTCATTGCAAGAGACACTTCTAAACATCTTCCACCCAACTTCTAAGTGTTTCTGAAGAAAGTATGACTATGTGAAATCACACAGGAGAGAGCAGACTTTCACTGGAGCCTGTGTATTTCTATTAGATAATGGTATTTATTTTTATAAATATGTGAGTAGAACAAATACACAAAAATAAAGTGCTGCCAAGGTGGCAAACTCCTCTCACTTGTGAGTTAGAGGGTGCCCCAGCTCTTTGTTCATCAATGCCTTTGAAAGGCTGGTAAACTTGAGTGAAGTCCAAATCTGGGCATATACCACACACACATTAATTTTAGTAGTATTGTAACTACTTATTGCAAAAGCAAATTAAGCATTATATGATTAGTTAAGAACATAAATCCATACAATGAGCATCTGGGGTCAAAGATACACGTCACAGATATCTGCTGAACCAAGCAATGTTGTTAAGGATGCACAGAGCCTTATGGATTTAAACCAGAGTAGATTGACTAATTTTTTTACATGTCTCTTTAGTAAATACATCAGCTTAAAGAGTGCAGGTGTCTTAGAGACAGACCTAATACTTGTTTCAGAGAGCTGTTTGGTAGTTTGAAGGGAAGACTAATTTCTTTATCTTAGAAAAAGTTTAGTGCCCCACAAGAAGCTTCCTACTAACAAGTAAGTGAGACTACTTGCAAAAGCTAGCTTTATTCCAGTTTGTAAACACCCAGAATCAGTATCTGTCAGTAAAACAAACCAGTTGCCTGAGCAACTAAATCATACTTAAGCTTTCAATATTTGTTCAGAACAAGAATTACCAAGAGCTTTGCTTTACAGTTCTCACATACATTACATTTAGCAGCAAAATGCCCCCAAACGACACAGTAACACTTTCTTCCAAACTTCAGCATGTTTGAGAAAAAGGCTCAGCAAACAAGCTCACAGAATACCCTGGCTCATCACAGATTTTCATAACCACAAAATTTTGTATCCCAGTACAGTATAAGCCACAGGTCAAACAAACTGTAGCAGAGCTCAGTAAGAGATACGTTTTAATGTACAAGATGCAGGTGCGCTTTGTTGACTGCACAAATTAATCACAATAGAACTCTCTTGAATGCCTTTTTCATTTTAAACACTTTTTTGTGTGTCTCCCATACACTGCAAGGCTCAACCTACCTTTGGAGTGTAAGTGCCAGAAAAGGTGACTGGGTTGATCAGATCTGTCTTATTTCCCAACATGTCCAAGCTGCATTGGGCAGGTCTCTCCAATGCTCAGTGTGCCCTGGGGCTGCTCTTCAACAGTGACAAGAACAAAATCCCTGGGATCTGTTTGGGAACCCGTGTCCCCTTTCAATCCTGCTCCAAACCACCCCTTTGTGACACCCTTCTCACACTGGGGCATAGGCAAGTGACACCCACCCCACAGCTGGTTTGCCTCTGCTCCCCCCACACCTGGGAGGGCTTCTGCTCTCAGCTCCCAACCCTCTTTAGGCCCATGGATCCTGTGATCTGCACACAGAGATTTTAAGAGGTTTTAAAGGGAATATGGGATACATATGAACAGGTAATCCTGGGATTCAGGGGGAGCTGAGCCAGACTGCAAAGTTGTGGGCTTGTCTCCTAATGATCCCACTCCGCTCACACTCTCCCTTTCCTCCACTTGTGCCCTGTGGATCTCCAGCTCCTAAACAGCACAGTGAAGAGTCTCACTAAAGGTATTTCTATATTTCCCAGGTTCCTTGAACAAAATACATGCTTTAAACCTGAAGAAAGCTCTCCTAGGAGCACCTCCCACAGAGGAGTTGGTTGACCCAACACTCTTCATTGTACGCCCCAAATCAAATCAATATCCTATTTCTTCCATTGAACAACTTGGCTCCTGTTCCCCATAGCTCATTTATCTCGCCCATGACTTAATGAGTCCTCATAAAATATGCATGGGTCTGTATGTGTATGCAAAAACTTGTTTCCAGTCTAATTCCTACTCTCAGTAAATTGCTCCAAGTCTTCCTGAAAGTCCCTCTGTGATTACACAGCAAAAATTGCCCCTAATGCACCCTCATGGATTGCAGCTGGCTCTCAGCATCAGCCCACACATGGGCTCCAGTGGGAGAGAGTGTGCACTAATGAAAGGGGCCCTAAATTGCCAAGTTTCATGGCAACTTTAAAGATCTATGCTGGAGCAAAGCACTGTAAATAGGAAGTCTTCCCCAGTGCATTTGCAGGACAGGGGAACCACAGCACTGGCATAGAGGCACTGAGTTGTCCTGCACGTACACTGCTCTCAGGAGCACATCCATTTTCTCTTCCTGTGTTTTACACTAATTTCTCGCATCAGGAAGCTTATAAGCCTGTGCCACATAAACTTGTTTGCTGTTATTTCTTCAGGTTCAGAGTCCTTAATTTTTACTTTAAACCAACTGTCAATATTTTCTCTGTATTGTTATTCTGTAAGTCATTAATCACTGAGAATCATGGTTTGTTTCATGTAATAAAATGCCCACAGACAGTTTTCTCAATTACACCTCTGTTTTTTTGTATGCAGGAGGTGGTATCTGCTGCAGCTCATGGTCTCAGTGAGTCTGATGCAGGGCTGCTCACTCCCAGCTGCCCATGTGGAGCAGGCAGAACAGAGCAGGACCTGAGTGACTGCAGCTTGCTCCTACTGTTCAGCCCTCTTTCAGCTAGTGGATATGAGATTTCTCTGCCTCCCCTAACAGTGCAAGTGCTGTGTGAATACAGTGCAATAATACACTCATATTAGGATGCTTTCTGTGGGTGAGTTGTTCTGAGGATGAAAGCCAAGCCAATTACCAGCAGTTTAGTCCTAGCACAAATCATAGTCCAGTAAAAAAGTTTTACTGGACACAGCAATTTAAAAACACAGCTTGGATACAGAGGGTGAAGATACTGTTGCTAAGCCCTTATTTCCGTGGCCTGGCAAAATCCTATGTCATTCTTCTCTGGGGCTGAGGAGGAGGGAAGACTAATAAATACACTGAGACAGGCTGTTCAGAGGCTTGGTCTCCAGCCCTCATCACTTATTACACTTTTTTTCCAGTTTGATTACTGAAGGTAATCTGTAGCTCAAGCAGAACACTTAAAAATATACCTAATCTATACCATATACGTCTTCTATTTTCCCCTGTCCCTTGCAAATATACTCCCTTCTTAAGAAAGCATATCTTAAAAGACAGCCACAGTCTTTTATTCAAACACAGTGCAATTGCAACAGCTCTTTAATGTTCATAATTATTTTTTAGGGAAAAAAAAAATCATTCTATTACAGACGTAGACAGAAGAGTAAAACATGTAATATGAATTAGGACACAGCACATTAAAAATGTAAATTAAGAATTAAATAGCAAAACAATGGAGTTTTGCCAATGTTTTTATAACCATGCAAATTGCTCATCAGTATCCAGTGTCATGTTGGCAGATTTGTTCAATAGGGAGCATGAAGCCAGAGACAAGATGATAGACTATCCTTCCTAAAGGATGTACTTTCAGTGCTGTCCTGGCTGTTACACATTCTCGTGCTTTAAAATAGAGAGGTGAACATATTTGGAGCATAAATGATGTGTTATGGAAAAGAGGTTTGTTTTTTTTCCCCAGTTGTGAAAAATTGGATTCCTCTACGCATATTTATATGTAAGTGTTTGTCATCAAGTGCATTACAAAGCCTCACAAAAAGCACTATTATCAAAGCATTACTAGATGCTCAAAGTCCTTTTTATTTCAAACCATGTGGAATGTAGTGAATGCAATCTTTTTATGCCAGCACCATTTTCAAAGCACTTAAATTCCTAAACTAGAAGAGTTCACCAATATGATCTGTATATAACATACTCCTGTTTCCAGGTCTCCTCAAGAAACAATCTGATGCACAGGATTTTGACACTTTGATCAAACACCAGAGTTTTCACTGAGACTGCAAGAGGAATGTGAGCCCCCCACATCTTTCCTGGGAGGAAAGGCCAGCTCTCCTCTCCATCACACTGATACAGGCTATGACCACAGCCACGTGTGGGGCAAGGCTGGGAAACCTCCACATGGCTCTTTCAAGGAAACAAAGAATAGGAAAGGCAACATTCAGCTCTAAAGAGCCCTACTTATAAAGCAGGAATTGACTTCTTACTGTGAAAAGATCTGTCCCCACATCACTGGTATATCAGAAAACCCAGTCTCTTGGAAAGTGGAAAGCTGGGGTTTCAGCTGTGTAACTGGAGGCTCCATATCACCCGGCTCCACGCACACATAGTAATGTACAGCAGAAAACTATTTAATGACCTTGACACTTTCTCATCAGCACATCTTTTATATAGGTGTCAAGTGAACATCACCAGACAGCTAAGGGCCATATGCATCCTTATCATGTAAGTAATTCATCCTGATTACACTGCGCAAAGCATCTTTGTTTTAATAAATTAAATGTGAACTGCAGCATATATCCACGTGTTCAGTATAGATTCATGTGTTTGGTACCAATTTTCACCAATTCACTGAGCAAATCATGTGTTCTCAACCACAGCAATGGCCACAGAAGGAAAAAACTGGGATGGATCCTGTTACTCCTGGAGCCTCTCTGTCCATCTGCCTTCAAGGTGTAACTCTATTTATGCAGCTGTTTTGCAGACATCCAGGAGACCACTGCTTTCACCAGTGTCACGGTTCCTACCCTCTCCCTAACAGAACCTGGAGACAAATACACATTAATGACAAAATCAGGGGTAAGCACAAGGTCAGACAGGGTTGCTAATGAGGAATGAAGAAGAGCATATCGTCTCCTTGTTCATTCAAAGACCATGCTGGCAATCAGTGACAAGGTCTCTTAACAGTGGAGTCTTGCACCATGCCACAAAGCCAACAGGAATAATACCTCTTAGAGCTTTGATTTTCATAGCAAAGTGTTGAAGAAGGGGGAAGGCTAATTTAGCCATGCTTACTCTTTGAAAGATGCAAGCTACAGAGAACATGGCTTGTTCCTTGCCATAGAGTTATTTTCATGTCTGAAATTCAACTCGGGGCACAGAAATCATCATGTGAAAACCCCAGAAGAAGGATTACAAGCCAGTGTCATACTGTAGGGTTGCCTGACCAGACCAGCATGCTATAGAGCTGGAGCGTCGGTCCTGCTGGGCCATCACTGGCTCTGCTGCGGCCATGCAGGTAGGACATCTTGCCAGGTTGCTAGGAAGGAGATCCAGTGACAAAGTGGTTGGCAGCAGTTGTGTAAGAAGGACAGCATGCAGAGGCCTCACCCTGCCAGCAAAATGACCACCTGTCCTTCCCTGGGGTCCCTGCTCTTCCCCTCCATCTTCCACCATCCCTAGGACACCTTGACAGAAAAGGTTTGCATCCACCCAGCACATCTTGATTGATCAGCAAAAAGGAAAAAAAAGACATAGTAACACAACTCCTAAACAATTCTTAGAGATAAACACTGATGACATGTTAAACCCCAATGCAAATACTACATAATTCATGATACTCACTATATGAAAGCACACTGGAAAATGGATGTGTTACTTTTCTCTCAGACCTTGAATTTCTAGATTATTAAAACAGTTTGGGTGGTGGGAGGAGGAACCTGATGATTTAAGGTTTATACTTTTCTCCTAGTACATTGCCAGGAAGATAAAATATTTAGTGGCTTCATATTCCCTAACCATATTTTTGACAATATGCTTCATGCTCTATTTGCCACAAAAGTTGTGACACTGCAGTCAGTCTTCAAAGAATAAAGTATGCATTTTTCATGGCAAAAGATCAGAAAAATCACATCTTTTTATTACCCTGCCATTGGTTAAGTCAAGCTCTGATAATTAGGATATTGGATATTTATGAGGAGCTATTCTGCCTTTATTACTGCTTTAGGTGCCTGTTGACAGATGCAGCAAGACAATTTACATTGATGAGTGAATTTGCCAGTATTTCAGTAATAATATCCAAGTCTAAGTCTATTAGAAAAAGGGTCTGTATCTCACCCTTGAAATATATCTTTTCAATTAATTCTGTTTTTGTAGTATTTCCTCTGGCATGCTGTCATTGAAGTTTTCTATCATTTGTTTGTGCTCTGATTGAATAGTAGCCAAAATTAAAGTCCAGAGGGTGACTGGATAGAAGCAGATTATTAAATTAGAAAGGCACGATAAACCGCTATAATCTCCTAGTCTGAACTGGGCCACAGGACCCTCCCTTTGAATCAATCTCTGCTGCAATTGCAGCACAGAGGAAGGAGGGGAAAGCAGCTCCTTCTCCACACCACATTGGAGTGTAAAGACTCGGTGACAGAGAGCAAGTTAGAAGAACCCAGGCAGATTAGGGGGAAAAGTGCAGCTCTGTGGTGATCTCTTTTTCCTATGTCCCGTCCGTCCGTCCCCGTCCCCCCCCCAGCTCTCTCCCCCCTTGTGGTTCTTTTTTACTTCTGAATTTTCACTTAAGACAGGACTGAATCCTGCTTACAAATATTTGCTTCCACTTAGAGAATGCAGGCTGCTGTGCATCTCACACCATGCTCTGTCAAGCTGTCCCTGATCTCCTTGCAAACAATTATTTCTTTTATCCCAAAGAAATTTTCAGCCTTACTATTGATGTGATGTGATAAAAGCACACTGATGCATTCCCAGTTAATCTATGTCTATTCTACAAGTAAATGGTTCAATACTTCCTCTAATGATCTGTACATTTCAGATTTACTTATGCCTGAAAAAGCTCCAGCAGAAGTTTATGTGAGCAGAACCATGAAATGAAGCATGGAGCAATATATAATTGCAGTGAAATATGTGCTTGAGACCACCGATTTAAGCAGAGCTGAGTAAAACCTTAATGCCTTCAGTTGCAGACATTTGAAATGTCCTGCCTGTCTCATGCAGTTCCAGGGAGGAACAAGACAGAAGGAAAGCTGTATCATTACAGCCTTGGCATTTACTCACATCAACATCATATACCTTTCCTGCCCTTTCCCAGCAACAGTTCAGTGACTTCTAGAAGTGTTATACCCCCAGAGACAGCAGGAAAATTTGACCCTCACAGCCAAGACGACTCAAGTCTCCCTGTCACACAAAAGGAGCCCAGGCACATGAAGCAGGCTATCCTTCTGTCTGAGCCCTCAATGAGTCTCTGGAGGGTTTTTTAGTGCTAAGGAGGAAAGGGTGCACAAAAGCAAGTGAAGAGCAGCAGTACTGGCTTTTAAAGTGGGAAGTTCAGGGTAATATATTCTAGCAACAGCCTCTCTCACCAGTTCTCCCCTTCCCCTCATCATCTCACCATCCACAAGGTCCTCCTTGCTCAAGATGACAGGGGAGAAAACATTTTAAATCACACATCCTTTGCATAGTATGGGAAATTAGAGTTAACCACTCTAAATAAATGTATTTTATTAATAGGATATTTATAGCACTTAATGATGCTTTGGCATTCTTTTGTAATGGTCAACCCTTTTTCTAACCCAGGAAAACTTTTAAATTAAGCCACATTTTTTTGTTTTGCTCTGGCTTCCACTTTAAGCACTTTTCTGGGTCAGAGATATTTACAACATGGATGGTTAGAAAAGAGCTTAAAAGGAACAGGCGGGTGAAGAATAACACTGCTTTAAACTTGACCTTTAATAGGTTTTCAGAAGGCTTCAATACATTCTCCCAAGTTTGATAGTGACTACACTCCTTTGGCTTCACTGATGTGGTGCTTTATCAGTTTAGGTAGGTGTGAAGAGGAACATACACAAGGAAAAAGAAACAGCAGTGTTTAACCCTACCATACAAGTTATATTTGAATAAGTTTTCTTCAGCTCTTAAGCTCTGTCAAGTTCAGAAAGATCCTTCAAGCAAGAGAAAGGACATACTGAGAATGTAGGAAATGAAGACATATCAGGAAAAATCCCTAGTCTAAATAATTAGATTTATTTGTAATAGTCAGCCCTATCATGGCCACGCAAAGGACAATGTAAGGACTCTGTTATCACTGCTCCTCTGTAATACATTTAGTTTGCATTAATTTGCCTGACCACATAAGTTATCATAACAAGAATACAGATTTTGCTCTTGTGCTGTCTCTTCTTCTTTAACTGACAGGAAATAGGCAAGTAGGAAGCTATGGCCAATATTAAAAAGTATACTTACACCTATGTAAGTGCTTAACCATGCAAACATCACAAAATAAGTGATAAAAACTAGCTTTCACGTGTGAGTTGTTAGAACTCAATAATATTACAGCAAATGGATTTCAGAAATCAATAAGGAACAAATAAATGGAACACAAAGCATCACCACTAGGACCCAGCTTGTTTCTTCAAGTCTGAAGCACGCATTAGTTACAGAGCATCAGGAACATGCCCAGTAACTTTTCAGTGAGTTACTATCTTGTGAGGTCCATGATACCACATGTTAGGTACCCAAATTGAAGGAAGTATGGCATAAGATTAAAACTATCAAGATTTAGCTTGATAAAGAAAGAAGGAAGAGCAGAAGAAATTAAATTGTATAGACCAGAAGTTATTTTCTGTGAGTTTCTCACTTGCACAAGTACCTTTGTGAGGTTCTGCGGGCATCTTCTACTTGGCAGACAGGATTTTTTTCCTAGTATGAAAAAACCCAGTGTTTTCCCAGCATGAGAAAAGCCAGACATGTTTTTCAATCAGGTAATTGATTAAGGTTAGTTTATCTCTGATTACACAAAAGCTCCCACATCTGGAAGAGGTTCAACAACACTCAGATTTCACTAGCATGTTACGGAGAAGCTCAAGTTAACAAAATAAAGACGACTTTGAAGTTCTGTGGACATGAACAGTGAGGAGCAGGGCTGCTAGGACAAGGCTACAGGAGAGTAGTCCACAGGGACCACGTCACTGTGCATGCAGTACACCTGAGATCCAGGGAGTCAAGGGAGCGTTATGCTCTGCTGAGGTGAAGCAGTCACAGCCCTCATGCTTATCTTGCTGCTTTTGTGCAGGCGCAGATATACATGGCACTAATAGCTAGATTAGTATTGTTGCTCAGTATTTCAAGATTCCTGTCTTACAGCTCCCAGACCCAGCTTCCAGAGGGAAACTCACCCTGCCATGAACTATGGCAGGAGCTGCAGGGCTGTGATCACAGTCCTCAGTATTCAGGAACAATTTCTTCTTATTCAGTGGTTACACCACCTTTTGTTGTAAAATCTGAACTTCTGCTTGGACATCATGTACTGCTGGTCAGTTCGTGAATATTCTGAGGCCATCTTCTCAGAGTAAGTAGCAAGCTGGAAGCCCTGAATAGCTTGAACTTGGAGAATGCGTGAGCCAGTGGCTGCCTCCTGCAGGCTTCCAGCCTCTGCTGAGAGAATAACAGGTTGGAAGGAACCTCAAGGATCATCTGGCCCAGCCTTTCTTTGCAAAGCATGACCTAGACTAGATGTCCCAGCACCCTGTCCAACTTAACTTTAGAACTGTCCAGTGCTGGGGAATCCACCATTTCCCTGGGTAGATTATTCCAATGGCTGAGAGAGCTTCAGTTGTGACAGTGATGCACTAGGGGATTCCGTTACAAAAGCCAATGTCTCCAAGGCAAGCTAAACGTTCAACTATTCATCTAAAAGACAATTCATGTAGTGATAAGATAAATGGTAATGGGTTCACACTTAAACAGGGGAAGTTCAGGTTAGACAAAAAGGAAGAAATTCTTCACTGTGAAGGTGGTGAGGCACTGGAACAGATTGCCCAAAGAAGCTGTGGCTGACTCATCCATCTTGGTGTTAAAGGCCAGGTTGGATGGGGCTTTGGGCAACATGGTCTAGTGGAAGGTGCCTCTGTCCATGGCAGGAGGGTTGGAACTGGATGATCTTCAGGCCCTTTCCAAACCTAACCATTCTATAATTCTATGTATCCTCCAAGGCATAGGGCAAAACCCACTTAATTCTACAAAGTGACTCAACCATTACAGCTCAGGCCTGAGAGATATCAATATTGAGGCTGATACAGGGGGCAGCCACAAGCTTCTGCACCACAGCAGTGGTCTGACTGCTGCTGAAGGCATGCAAGGGAGGAGGAGACAGTTTGAACCCCAATTCAGGCTTTGCTTGGGATAATGTCAGCATTTGTATTTAACCCCTTTCTGACCTCTGTGCAAAATGAAGGTACCTGGAAGCAAAGCAGAAATAGTCATAAAACATTTCATTGCTCAGTTCACAGTGAGCAAGGACATCAGAAACTTTCATTACAGAAACCAGCAGCTACAGTAAGATCAGTCTATTTGATGTTTGAATTAGAGGTTAAGGGCGGAGAAAAAGGAGAATTTTGCTGTTTGTGATAAAACTCATCCCTCTCTCTGGATACTGCTAAGCTATCCCTGGCAGGGATGGACTTTTATCCCTGGCTCAGACTTATGAAGAACAAATCTTTCTGCATTTTGAATGCACCAGATGGCATGCCTTTACAAAACTAGCCTCCAGGGAAGATACCTCTAAAATTCCTTCCTGCAAGGACTTCACTCCCTCTTCCCCCAAAAAATTACTCAGTTCAGGCACTATGTAATGCAGGACAGAAGCATATGCCTTTCCTTTGGCAATTGCATTGTGTTATGCTATTAAGAAATACGTCCAATCTGCCTTTTTTTCAGTTCAGTATATTGTACTTCTCCTAGATTGATGTATACCTCAGACCAAATACTTCTGCATGGACTAGACTGGGGTAATTGGATTACATTTATGTGAAACCCAAAGTGCTAGACATTCTCAGGGGTGATTTTCTTCTTGAGACTGCCATTAGAGTCCCAAGGAAACCAAGTACAAAAGCCTAAACTAATCTCACATTAAACAGGATTTTTTTTCTATCAAGTTGCACAGAGAGGTTGACTTTTAATGGGAGTTGCACAGCTGAGAGACTAACACACAGACAAAAAAAAACCCAACTCCTTAACCCAAGGGAAGAACTTCAAAAAAGAGAAGTGAGGAAATCTGCATTAATGCCCACATATGTGCTCAAGCTCACTGTGCTCTGCCCACAGGTGCTGGTAGCTGGTAATTCATGCAGTGGCAAAAGCCAGGATAATTGGACTCTACTGTAGCAAATAAAATACACTTACAAAGGAGTCAGAAATCATTATCCCTATGGTGCAGAAGTGTCCAAGGCTCAAGGAGAGCTTACTGCTTGAACAAGGTCACTTAGGAGGATTGTAGCAGAGCTGGAGTCTCGGACTCCATAGCTAAGGAACAAACACACTTACGGCTGATGGATGCTGGGAAGACAAACTGACAGCTTATGGAGAAATCTGTTGTTCTAACTTTGCTGTCACAGTGGAAGAAGAAAAAGCCCACCATCTTGAACATAAAAAAGGAAGACACTTGTGGCATGTTTTGAGTGTCTGAGATATTTGTGGCATGTTTCAAATGGCTACTGTGAAAGGCCCAAGGATGCATTTCCATGTGCCTGCTAGGAAACACAGAGAGTAATTAAAACTGCCAGATGAGAAAGTATACCTATCACCCTTCATCGCCAAGGGAGGAGTATTCTCACAGTGCCTGAACCTGTGCCCTGTGCCTGACTCAGCACCAAGGTGATTTCTTTGAACTATATGATTTCCAAACCAGAAATAACCATTTTGGATTGTGACAGGATTTTGTCAGATTTCCAAGGGAAAGGATATTCTTGCTTAGAAACACAATGCAGAAAACCCTTTCAAGACTACTTGGAAGCAGAGGGGAGAGCATTCTGTCACAGACATGAGGGGTATTAACTAATTTACATTATCTTGCTAATTGTCTCATAACATCCCAGCAGCATTTATTTTTCTTAGTGCAGTGCAACTGAATTACATCTGAATGGGGAGTAATTAAACTAGTTTAATATTTTTGTCTCCTTTGCAGACACAGGCTTAATTTGGGTTCATTTTGAACGCTGTTGCCATAGTATGTGCTGTACTTAGACATGAATGACAGGGAACATGGAATAGTAGCTTAACTTGCAGCACAATTTGGGAAAAGAAACACATAGAAAACTGGCAAAATGGAGTCAGAAAAGCTCCTCTGACTAGATTTGTACATTTTTCTTCAGAACACAAGTCCTTCAGCAGGACAACTAAATATTCTGTCCCAAAAATCAGCTAATTTGCAGATTTTTACATGTGCTGATAACCCAAACCAGAAGCTATGATGGAGCCTGCGAAGACAGGGATTGATGAGAAGAGGCAAATGAGCCCAGAAACAGATGTAGAAATTGAACAGAAATCTCACCTGCAGCAGGTTTATAGTTGTGGGCAGATCCAAATCACTACTGCCAAACCATACAGCAGGTACCACACTGGCTGTTTGTACATGTAACATGCAATGTCCATACAAAAGCTTTTCTTTCAAGTCTACAAACACAAGTCAATTTGAAAACCAGCCCTTGCAAATCCTGCAGAGAAAGGTCACAATGCTTTTCAGAGTCTGGAGATGAACAGCATGTGAGGGGAATAGGAGTTGTCCTTTTTCTCACATCTCATACAGAGGCATGTTTTAGGCAGCTCCCCAACCACCCACAGCACAAGTCAACATGAAGTAACTGAATTATATCTGCTAAACCGTCCCATTCTGATCTTCCAAGCTTTCGGGGTGTGACTGGGCCCTGTCAACTGCCCAGGGCACCTGTATCAAGGCACTCCCAGTGCTCTCCATGACTTATCAGGGGCAAAGGAGGCCCATCTTTTAACCTGGATTTCTTTTTCCTGTTGGCATTAACTAGTTTGTCTTTCAGACAGGCTGATGTCATTCTTATGTTTGGAAAGGAAATTAGTCAGAGCTCAAGGATAACAGTAGTAATTTCTGGTATGACAGGAGGTGTATGCCTCTGAGCTTGTGCATGTGAGACATGACATTAGTGTGTATTAGTGGGCGTTAGGAGGGGTCACCACGGATGTGACACAACCTGGAGAGCCCCAGGCCAGGCTGTGCCCTTATTCTTTCTTCTCCCCAGATGGGGTGGGAGGAACAGGGGACATGTCAACTGTTGATTTTGCAGATGATGGCAATGCCCTTTGGCTTTATCGTCTTGATACATTAGGGGCTTCAAATTCCTAAGTGCTGAGCTTAATAGACCAAGAACATTTAATTTAATCTTTATGAGTGAAAAAAATAAATTAAACAACAAGATTTTTGTTCTAAATATCTCTGGTTTGATGATAAAACCCCTGAGCTTCAGTTCTGAGAAAAATGGGTGACCTTTTCTCCCTGCTGCCAGACCCCATCTTCCCTCCCACTATTACTGCATGGTCACCCCACTGTCAGCCCCATTTCAGCTAATAACAGGGAGCAGAGAAACAGGAGAGGGAGGACAGGATAAGAACTGAAACACTGAAGGAGTGGAGGAAGTTGCTCCTTTCATCAGGAGATTTTCTAACGAAAGCACACAGAGGACTTTTATTTTTACTTTATTTTATTTTTTTTTTTTAGGTTTCAAAGGCAGGCCTAGAGCTCAATCAAACCAGCTTCAAAATGGGAATCAAGGAGGGTTGGTTTTTCATCAATCTGTCAAAATTCATTCCAGAATAAGCTGCTAACATGGGTTGGACAAGTCATGTATAAATGGGAAGCAAGGAAAAATCTAGCACTGGAAGTCATAGAAAGCAGCTTGTTCATCTGTGCATACCTTATCAAAAGACAGGATGTAGAAAGTAACTAGCCCACTAAATTACTTTTGGTTTCAATGTTGTGTTTCTAAATTTGCTCCAAACTGAACAAACCCTCACTATTTAAAAATTCTTCTTAAAACTGAGCAACCAAATAAACTCAGACTTTCACAGTAAAAATATTAAACTTGGTAGTTATCATTAAGAACAATTTCTATAAGAAATATGACGATAGGACATGTGGATTTATCACTGGCAAATTTACCTACAGATCTGTATTATGACAAGCATAAAAAAAAAATATCTATCTACACTACAATGCAGCCCTTCATAATAGGTTTTGATAGCTGGATATGTAGAAGCTGTCATGAATACAAATGGAAGGAAACCCTTTTCCCAGCTATTCTGCAACACAACTTTTGTGTGTCATTAATTTCTGCTGCTTTTTAAAAGCAAAAAAAAAAAAAAATACTGGGAAGGTGATTCTTCCAGCTGCACCATTTGAAGTCCTTGCCCAATCTTTCTGTAACCAAAACACAGATGACCTGGGGGCATAGTCCCTGAGTGTAATGGTTGCAAATTTAGCAAAGTACTGCTAGTAAACATGTTTATTTCACGAAGGGGTAAAACTAGTTTCCAGCTTAGAACCCTAATTGTAAACAGGTTAAATAATAAATAACCCTGTTCAGTATAGATGATACTTTGTTGTATGGTGCTGGGGCATGGAAAAGGTGATTTAAAAGTCTTAACTGGTTCTCCGAAAGAGAGGCAGCTAGACAGTAGGATAAAAACCTGAAGCTGTAGAAACTTTAGTTGAAGTCAGAATCCTGACTTATGAAAGGAATGAAATCTTTAGCATGCTATGGATGGGCAATTTCACATACAGAAAATCTTATTCTGTCCAGTCCTTTCTGTTATTAAGAGTTGCTGTGTTTCAGATTAGCTTCATCTGTAACAGTTAACAAGTAATGTGGCTTTATAAAGCTGCCACCTCTTTCTCCAATAAGGAATTAGAAAGTCTTTTTAGGTTAGGCTCTAAAACAAGAGAGCAGGCAATATTAGCTCATCTTCAGACAACACATATATCTCTGGTCAACAGATTAGGTGCTTGTTTTCAGGCAACTGTCCTGCCCATTTAAGGAAAAGCACAAGGGCTGTAAAAAACCCTATTATGGCTAGGATGTAAGAGGGAGCCATATATCTTATGAATATGAGACATTCTTGGCTTTAGGATTTTTTGACATACAAAGACAAGTTTATCTTTGAAGCATAAAATGGTGAACACATTGCAATTACTTTTCCTCTTATGGACATTCAAGGGGAAAATATCCTGGATCAAATTGGATTGTTTGTCAACTAGTTGATGAGCAGCTCAATAGGGTTGACAAGAAGCTCAACATGACCCGGCAATGTGCACTTGCAGCCCAGAAAGCCAACCATATTCTGGGCTGCATCAGAAGTGTGATCAGCATGTTGAAGTAGGTGATTCTTCCCCTCTACTCTGCTCCCATGAGATGCCACCTGGATTACTGACTACATCTAGCTCTGGAGCCTCCAACATAAGAAGGACATGAATCTGTTGGAGCAAGTCCAGTGAAGGGCCATGAAGATGATCAAAGGGCTGAAGTACCTCTTCTACAGAGACAGGCTGAGGGTTGGCATTGTTCAGCCTGGAGAAAAGAAGGCTCAGGGAAGACCTTAGAGCATCCTTCAAGCACCTAAATGGGCCTACAAGAAAGCTGGAGAGGGACTTTCTACAAGGGCCTGTAAGGATAGGATGAGGAGAAAGAAATGGCTTTAAATTGAAAGACGGGAGATTCAGATTACCTGTGAGGATGGTTGTCCTGGGTTTAGCAGTAGCAGTCATTTTTTCTTCTTCATAGTAGCTGGTGCAGCTGTGTTTTGATTTTCAGTTGGGAACAAAACTGATAACAGGAATGGTTTTAGTTACTGCTCGAATGTTTTACTCTGACCAAGGGCTTTCTGAGCCTCATGCTCTGCTGGGGAGGAGGGGAGGCTGGGAGGAAGCAGGGACAGGACATCTGACCCAGACTGACCAAAGAGGTATTCCATACCATAACACATCATGCCCAGGATGTAACTGAGAGTTCCCCGGAAGGGCTAGTGCTCTGAGGGTGTTAGAGGAGGTATTGGGTCGGTGCTCAGTTGGGGTGGGGTGTGGTGAGTTATATGTCGGTGGTTGGTGAGATGCTGTATTCTTTTCCCTTGTTATTTCCTTTATCATTATTATTATTGGTGGTAGCAGCAGGGATTTGTGTTATACCTTAGTTACTAAACTGTTCTTATCTCAACCTGTGGGAGTTGCATTCTTTTGATTCTCCTCCCCATCCCTCCAGAAGCAGGGGAGGGCAAGAAAGGGGGGGTTGAGTGAGTGAACGAGATGCGTGGCTGGGTTTAAACCACTACAATGGTGGGTCACTGGAACAGGTTGCCCAGGGAAGTTGTGGCTGCCTCATCCCTCTTAAGTGTTCAAGGCCAGGTTGGGTTGTTTATGGGCTAGTTTGGAAGTGTCCAAGGCCAAGTTTGTGCAGCCTGGTCTAGTGGAAGGTGGCCCTGTCCATGGCAGGGGGATTTGGAACTAGATGATCTTTAANCTTAGTTACTAAACTGTTCTTATCTCAACCTGTGGGAGTTGCATTCTTTTGATTCTCCTCCCCATCCCTCCAGAATCAGGGGAGGGCAAGAAAGGTGGGGTTGAGTGAGTGAACGAGATGCGTGGCTGGGTTTAAACCACTCAGGGGAGGGCAAGAAAGGTGGGGTTGAGTGAGTGAACGAGATGCGTGGCTGGGTTTAAACCACTACAATGGTGCGTCACTGGAACAGGTTGCCCAGGGAAGTTGTGGCTGCCTCATCACTCTTAAGTGTTCAAGGCCAGGTTGGGTTGTTTATGGGCTAGTTTGGAAGTGTCCAAGGCCAAGTTTGTGCAGCCTGGTCTAGTGGAAGGTGGCCCTATCCGTGGCAGGGGGATTTGGAACTAGATGATCTTTAAAGGTCCCTTACAACCCAAACCATTCTATGATACTATGAAATTACATCCTATATAATCATATTTGCTACATACAGACTACCAAATTAAAGGCAGGGAAGACACTCAGGAGATAAGGCTTCAAAACAATTTCTTGTATTAGCTACAGGTATATACTCACAGACAGCTGAGGAGAAAGGGATTGCAGGTAAAGCAAAAACGATGATCAGTCTCCAAAAACTAGTTAAATGGTCATGTTTGGTCTCAAATCAAGTTCTAGTAGTAAACTGTGTGCATTTATCCCATTCAGAGATCCCATGTTTGTTGATTGCTGACTGATCAACCTGGAACTGGCATATTGGTGGAAGTTGTATTAAAAGAGGAAAAGAAGGAGAGGGTTCAGCTTCATTTCTTAACATCTTGATATCATGGACTCAGAAAATCTGCACTATTAGCATTAGATGCTGGCCTTTTCAACTATCCAAACATTTGGTTGTGCAGCAAGCATTAAAGGGTCACCCCCATCACCCACACAAATGGCTATTCCTGTGGAGTGATGTGTGCCTGAATTGAACAATCAGCTTCATTGCTCTCTTAATTTTTCTATATTCTAAATAATTATTTTGCACATGAAGCTGCATATTGGAAATTATAAGCCTACACCCTATGTATCACAGGAAGTCTGCCATCTTAAATGCATAAAGCACAGACGTTTAATGCACCCATGTCTGGATGTGCAGCACCATGAACAAACAAGCCTGCAGGCTGTCCCTATGTTACTCCAAGACACAATCAGACAAAACAGACTCACCCAGGAGAGCTGTAATCAGTCAATTTGGAAATATGACTGCCTTTCAATGACAAACCAGAGACACTGTAAAGCAAATAGCTGGGCTATTGCACAGGCTCAGGATGAAAAAAAAGAAAACGCCTCCCAGTGCTCAAATGAGAGAGAAAGAGAGATTGTGTTCCTTATCTAAAAGAGATAAAAATGAAGACTGTTCAAATGCAGATCAGGGAGAGATGAGGTTTTCACTGCCAAGGGGGAAATACAAACAGGCTGCGTTTCAGAGCCTCAATGCAAGTTATATTAAGGAGTTTTCTTTAGAGAAGCAAAGACTAGCATAATCTACAAATACACAGAAGTTATTTTTCCTCTGAGCAGCTACAAGCTGATGCAAATAATCCTCTTCATCTTCCAACACCAGCATCAGAGGTGGCTGACAATGAGAGTCTACTAGCAGCATTTCTTCCTGCTGAAATCCATCTCCCCTTGACAGCTGATTGCAGCCCATTTTCATCTACTAACACATGATGAGTATCTTAAAAAATGCAACACATGCTGGAGCTTCTGGTAATGATGAGCTCTTCAAAGAAAATAATTGTTTTTACAATAAATATTCTTCCATGTGCATTTTCAGGAATTGGAAAATTCAATTACTTCAAATATCCTACATAGTTGTCACATAGCCTATAATTCTCAAAAGTAAGTTTGTTCAGTAAATAAACATTTCTTATCTAGTTTCAAATATTTAATACATGCACTTAATATGCAATAGCTGTGTTAATAAAAGCTAGGGAAGATCAACTGTACACGTCAAACTTCCTTGTTACCATTCTTTCTAGTTCTAACTATGTAGATTATGTGTGTTTTGACAGAGATTCTTGTCTGTACAGTGCACTTACAATGTGCCCCTGGTCTCAGATTGGGCTACAAAATACTACCATGCAATAGATAAATTACATCACTAAAGTACCTACATTTATATAAATCAATACTACTTCTGCTAAGTCAGAATAGGCTACTGTTTTCAGAAGCTGGTGATTCAAAATCAGCAGCATCCAGCTGCTTTGCTTCTCCCCCCCTTCCCCCCATTATGATAGCCATAGTAGGTTGCTTGCAGAATTACATTTTATTCATGAATTGTCTGCACATCTGCAGAATGTAGATTTCTTTCAACTTGTCTTTTTACAACTGGCCTGAGGATGAAATGCAACTTTGCCATAAAGTTCACCAGCTGCAGAACTTCTTTCTGGTCCCATAATACTCCTTACATGAGGTTCAAGTGCTTTCACCAGGAAACTTCCAGAGCAGATTTCTTTTGATTTTTCCCCTGCTTTTAAGTGGTGCATGTTTCTCTGTGGGTACATATGCAGAACTTGCAAGTACTAATGAGAGCTATGCACGTGATCCTGTGGGAAAGCAGACCTAATACTTAAACTCTCTACTCTCTTAACCTTACTCATGTCAACAGCTTCTTTTTTTATTGCTTAGAGATGCCTTTTATTTAGTCATTAATCCTGAAGCAGAATTTTCATTCTGAAGTGATAGTTAGTATAATATGTTGTTGCCACATTTAACATAATAATTTTGTTTAAAACTCAGTGTTTCTTTTCCTTTGCATACAGTTTTACATATACTTACAGACAATTCCCAATCTTGAGGAATTAAAGTACTCCCAGCCCAAAGAAGACTCTGATAATATCTCACACTATGCAAACTTAGAGAACAACTTTTAACTCTGTTAAAGGTATATCTATTCAACAGCCACCTTATGAAAGTCAACAAAAGGGACAACAAGGAACAAGTCTGCAAAATCGTCACAACTGCACAGATCTTGGCCACATCCAGCTGCTGCTCAATTCTCTGTCTTTCTCAGTCCTGAGGACATATGGTTGGGCTGAGGGGAAGATGGAATTTTAGCAAAGATGGATATAGATCGTGTAAATCAACCTGCTTGGTATAAACAACAACATGGCAGAAGCTATGGCAGCCTCTACTAGCAAGCAGAGAATGAATTCTGAATAGAACTACATAACAAGAAAGGCCAACACATACAAGTTACTTTATGATGAAGTCTTTTGTTGGAAAATAACTGTCAGCCAAAGCACCTTGATCCACCCAGTGTCATAACAAAGCAGCTTCACCTGTTTTAAATTTTGTATGAAAATATGTTCTGTTTTGCTGAAGATATCAATTCCTAATTTAATTATGCTGAATATTGAATTCTACTTGTGTAAGCCCAAATTGTCAATACATTATTTCACTCCTAAGGATTTCGGGTCCTTTCCTGTAAAATAATCCATCACAGTTTATTGAATATCTATAGCATTGCCCAATTTTTCTTCCTTGCATGTATATCAGAATAAGTTATTGTAAAGTACTTATTTTAAAACTCCAGTGTTGACAAAGGTATGCCCCAAGGTGATTTCAAGGATACACTTTAAAACAAAAACCCCAAGCCCTCAATAATAAATAAGTTACATGTTCTTAGGATAGGAAGCAGAATAATTACGCAACTGCTTTAAATAAATTGTGGTACCTAATGTTAATCAGCTTTAGTAACCTCAAAAGAGGAAGTGAATGTACTTTCATTTATATTCATTAACTAGGCAGATTTTCTATTTTAGGAAAGCAGAGAGGTTATCATGAGATTTTTGTTTCTATTCCTCCTACAGAACATCAGTCCTAGGATCAAAAGCATGATGTTCACTTTAAACAGATTTTTTCACACCTCAGTATTTTCACCTTAAAATCATATTGAGTAAAAATGATCAGAACCATCGATATTTTTAAAATTAAATAAAGAATATTTGAAGTTTAGGAACACTGACTTTCTCAATGTTGCTTCAAGGGATAAAATACTAGAAAATGGTGATATAAAGATGGCAAATATTCCTTACCTGAGATGACTTCAAAGTAGAGTTCAGTCGTTAAGATTTTTGTCACCAAAAGTCTGAAATGCTACTCCTACTGAATTCAGTGTACTGATCTCCAGTGCACCCCAACAAGCATGACATTTGCCTCACTTTGTACTCTTGGGGCTTTTGCTCAATGAGGCTTTTCCAAAATGTGGCTGCTCAGGATGAGAGCTGGGACCCCTACAGCTGAGCCTTCTTAAAGATTAAAACAAACAAACCCTCAAACCAAAAACTCACCCCAAAACTGAAAAGAAACCTCCAAAAGCTCCAGATAGACAAACAGCTCAAGTCTTATTATTTGGGGCTGCTTTTCTCTTAAAAGGCAGCACTTTGCCAACCAAGAAGGCTCTGGGCTGCTGTTAAGTCCAAAGTGTGAAGAAGCTGCTCAGGTTTCCTTATGCCTTGAGATACAACAAATAGTTTGGTATGAATGGCTACTCCTAATTAGTCAATACTGCTATTCTGTGATATATGTATGTATGTGTATACACATCTGTGGGTATATACTGATATAGCCTGTTTCAGCATTCCTTGGTATCAAAAAAACCACATTTTTTGGTGTCACCTGAGGCCCAAAAAAAGCAGAGGTAGACTATATCTCAGTTTACTGCTTCTTTTGAGCGATAGCAGGTGTTGGGCCTTGCATTCCCCACTAGTGCCATAGGCAACTCAGAGGTTTGAAGGGGAAGTGCAAAATTTAACTAAATGAAGCAGTAAACCCAGGCTGATCCAAAGCTCTTGGGAAACAGAGTGCTGAACGTTTAAAGTCATTTGTGAAAGGCAGCTGACATCCAGGGTAGCAACCGAAACACGAGAGCAATCTCATTGCTTGCTACTTGGTGTGCATCCCCACACCAGTACTTTCAGAGGTCAAAACCCACAATATGTATACATTTTAGGGAGGTTTTACTAATTAGTGCCAGTTGAAGAGTAAAATCTTCCTTTGATACAAGAGGAAAACCCAGGACATCTTGGATTTTCTTGAGCCATTCAACGCAGCTGTCTTTCTACTGCTTCCTTCTACAGGTTAGAAGGCAGAAGAGGCAGAAAGCACACCATAAATTCACTTTGAGTGCTGAGAAAAAAAACCCTTGCCAATCACGACTTTGTGTTCTAAGACAAAGAGAACTGGAAATGTAAGCATCCAAAATTACCAAGAAAAATATGTTTTTTCCCTTTTTGTTGCTGCTGTTTTTAAAGCAGGTCTTCATTAGAATGTAGGAGAGCATCCTGCTTTCAATGAAAGCACTGGGAAATGTTTCAGAGAAGCACAGTGGCCAAGGGTCAGGCTATCATTTTCAACTAATATAAGACAATTGAAGTGAAAAGTGATAAAACTGAAAGACAGAAAATAAGATGCAGAGCTTTATTATCAGAAACAGCAAACCAGATAGAAGATGACGAATCAGAAAACAGCAAAGATATGTGGACAATTCCACATATCTGAGGAGAGTGACATTCTGAGCCATGGGCTCAGACTACATGGTGTGAGAAACTATTCCCTAAGGGAACTTGGACCATCAGTAGATGCCTTTAATTCTCCACTGAGGGCTATAAAATTGCATTAATGCAGTGGAGTGCTCTCGTTTCCCAAAAAAGCAAGGTGCAGGTGCCAGCTCCAAGAGAGGAGCATTTCTGTCCCATTTTCATTTCCAACCAGAAACATCAGCACCTTGTGGAACGCCTGCAAGAGCCTGTTGTGGCTCTTTGACACTGCTCATGCTGTGTGGGAAAGCTGCCTGCCTTCAACATTGTAACAGACTTAGGAGCAATTCTTCACCTTGATTGTTAAAGACTAAGCCCAAAACAACCATAATCAATTACAGCATTCAAGGCCTAGGAGAAAATTTAAAAACAAGCTTTCAAGGTCAGGGTTTCAGTGGAAATAGATCCTTGATGACAATAGGCAGAGCTTCCCCAAGCTGACAGCTACATTTGCAGGAAAACTACACTGTGTACATTTTCAGTGTGTTAGAGCAGTGAACACGAACATATTCAGCTGATTCACAGCACACAGAAGGGTTAACTTTAAATTTCATGACAGAAGTTAACCCAAATAAGGTCTGTGCTATTCAGCCTGAAGGGAACAGAAATCAATTCTGCTTCCTGTGGGTAGGATTGCACCACTTGATTAGAGAAAGAAATGAATCTTTAAAGTATACTTACAGGAAAGGTATTTGCCATTTGCATGAGAGATGGGATGGCTGCATCCCAAGTTAATGAAATCAAGTCTCTGTGCCTGTTTGAGGATTTCATCTATTTGAATTATGCAAATATAAAATGTAACTTCATTGTATAAAACTTCAAAATGAGAATGCTATCCATACATCCAGGGAGGCTAAAAAATATCCCCACTCCCCAAACTTAACATTGTTTCACTGAAGGCCAACAAGAGGTTATGATTTGGTCCTACAGCACTGTGTTCGAGCTGTGACAGTCAATTTAGAGGACAATTCTGCCTGTCAGCAAATAAACATTAAGCCATTTTAAATTTCACCTCTGTTTGATAAGGTTAAAGTAATTCTCTCTTGGAGATAGGGACTTGGAGGCAGACTTTTGAACACCAGTCATTTGGCACAGAGACTGATGGCCACATAGGTTGTGAGGGAGGGTGTCAGGACAGGCTGGCAGAATAGATCTGCAGCAGCAAGAGGAAGAGCAGCAAAAGTGGTATTTTGCCCTTGATTCAGAGACTAAAACATGCGGGGAATGGATCCTCCACTTACAGACCATGTGTGCACCAAGCTGCATGGTCCCAGGCCAGCCTTCTTGAAGTCTACTTTTGACAACAGAAAACATTCAGCATGGGTAAGCTTGCTCTACTGTCTTTATAAGTTCAGCACCCTCCCAAAGGAGGATACAGAGTCACAAAGTGCCACACCAAGGAGCAATAAACATAACTTCTTCCTTCCAAGACAGTAGAGGCTTGGGCTTTATGACCAGAGACACACCTTCACTCCCAGCACAGGCAGCCACATCATGGACTTGCAGAAATTACGGCATTTGCTACCCCAGAAATTGAACTCATTTGGTCCAGCTCTCCCCTTGGAAGGCTGTCCCTGAACATGTCCTTCTCATGATTAGAAATTTTCTGATTTCTTTCTGTACTCATTCATGGCCTCTGTAGACCCATTAGCTGTTGTGCCAATGCCATCATTTAGATCAATACAGAGAACATGGCAATATTTCGTAATATCAGAGCACTTGCACTGCAGGATAGTGTTTCTTAAATTGTCAATATGCTTTTTATAATAGAAAAGAATGTATTTAAGTGTTGGCTTGGACCAGAAGACAAAGAAAAAGGGGACATTTGAATTTCAAGTTGCTATCAAAAAGCTTTTTAGAATTCAGTAGATGTGCATATGAGCAAGAATAGGAAAAGGAAAGGGAATCAAGACAATGGAAAGTTTAAAACGCCACACATTAACTTTCAATAATGAACTGCTGAGGCTGCCTACAAGTACAGTAGGTGGGGAAAATCTTTTAGGAAAGGGCACAAGAGGAGCACTGAAAGAGAGAAGAGGTATGCGCTCATAAACCTCCACAGGCACAGAGAGATCAGATCTGCTCTGGCTTCGCTCAGAGACTGCTCCAAATGAGGGATGATGGCCCCTTGCACCCTCCAGACCAGCAGACAGCAGTTTCAGAAAAACTCTCTTGTTTTGCTCTTCCATTGCTTTTTAATTTATTTTTTTTTTAATAGACCAAATTAGCAGATCTATACTTAACATGGATTTAAAGCTCTGGAAACTCAGAGTTAATCATGGGTACAGTCTCTCAGCTGAAGAGGAAGGTTTGTGCATTATGGAGGGAAGGTCCTCAGCTCTACTACTGAAACAAAGGCAATTGCAAAGTCCTCTACATAAGGAGTGACAATTAACAGGCTGGACTCCCTGGGCAGTTTCTGAAGATGCCAAGCAAGACTGCTAAGCTTAATTCATTGCACAACAAGGTCAGGATGACTGTAGCCAGTCACTCTGCATATGGCTGTTACTGAACCAGTTTTGCAAGATTTTTACATGATTTCGCATTTTATATGATTTTGGCAAGATTTTTATACTGGATTTTATTCTTTCCTTGGTACTCATTACCTCAATGTATGTAAAGACAACTCAATGCAGCTGTATTCTTCATTTTGCTACATGAAACAATACAACCTCATTTTAGTTTGTGTTAAAAGTTTGTCTCCACATCTCTAATCATCTTTTTCTACAGTCTCAACAAGGGTCGTTAGACATCGCATTTTTCAAATGCTCAAGTTTAAAAAAAGATATAATTAACCCATTGTACTTCAGTAGCTAAGTTATCCTCCCAGAATCATTGTCCAAGATTTTCAAAGGTATATGTACATTTGCAAGTACCAATAAACACTTCTACACATTTGGCAAGAGTTGATGTCATCATTACTACCACTAGAATTACTACCACAAGACAAAAAGGTCACTTAAATGACATCTTCTGAACATCTGTGGCAGAACTCATTCCATCTATTTTAGATCTGCACCTCTTTCAATCAATCAGAAAGATTCCAAACAGATCAGAATTGGATCAGAAAAGCCACCAACCTTCTTATGAAGGATGTGGTCCTGCTGGAGCAAGTTCAGAGGGCTATGAAGATGATCAGAGGGCTGGAGCACCTCTCCTATGGAGACAGGCTGAGAGAGCTGGGCTTGTTCAGACTGGAGAAGAGAAGGCTCTGAGGAGGCCTTAATGCAGCTTCCTGCACCTAAAGGGGACTACAGGAAATCTGGAGAGGGACTTTTTATAAGACAAGTAGTGACAGGACAAGGTGAAATGGCTTTAAACTGAAAGAGGGCAGACTTAGATTAGATATTAGGAAGAAATTCTTTACTGTGAGGGTGGTGAGACACTGGAACAGGTTACTCAGTGAAACTTTGTCTGCCCCATCCTTGTGAGTGTTCAAGGTCATGTTGGACAGGACTTTGAGCAACCTGGACTAGTGAAAGGTACTCCTGCCCACGGCACAGGGGTTAGAACCAGATGATCTTAAGGTCCTTTCCAACCCAAACCATTCTATGATCTATTGAATAAACTTGCGTCAGAAAGTTGTAAGGCTTTTAGCAATTTCACTGCCTGAAGGGCAAAGGCAAACAAATCAGCAGGCTTGCTTTTGACTTCTGTATGTCCTTCACCAGAACACATTAGTTCTTATCTAATGGTTAAAAACCTGACACATTACAGTCATGTCCAAAGTAAAGACTACTTGATTCTCTGTGTACCTTATTGATGTTGTACTGCAATTTTTAGTTACCTTAGAAGTTTAATTCTGATTGTTGGCTCAGTTATAGCAGTTTGTAGAACTTCTCTTCTGTAGGTATCTTTAAGCATTACTGAAACTCAGTTAGTGAGGACCTTCAGCCTTAATGCATTTAAGGGACAAATTTAAGTTCAGTTTCATTTTCAGAATCTGGAAGCTCAGAAATGGTCTTTATTGGAAAGACAATGACAGGCAAAAGAATTTTTTGTTTAAAAAAAAATCAACAAATACTGGAGCTTATCAAATGAGACATATTGGTGCACACACACCATCTTGTTGTACCATCTTAAAAAGCTTTTATTCCTCNAAGATTTTTTGTTTAAAAAAAAAATCAACAAATACTGGAGCTTATCAAATGAGACATATTGGTGCACACACACCATCTTGTTGTACCATCTTAAAAAGCTTTTATTCCTCTATTGGGCTGAAGACAGACTCTGATTACTTGCCTACTTTGGCATATACAGAAAACTTGAGATTGAGAGTGGACATACTGGGACAGACCTAGGACTCTCCATTCATTTCTCTCTGTGATGATCCCACACAGACATCTGTGGGAGAAAGAACATAGAGGGATTTTTCTGTACTATTCACGCTATGTTTTTTGGCACTCAGATATATCAGGGATTCCTAAGGTAGAAATTATATCTTATTCTTGACAGCACTATCCTTCAAGGTTACATTCAATCTCTTTTGAAGCCCACTTTTAGATTTGGCCTCCACAATATTAAGTTCCAGAATTTAAATTTTACACTTTATAGAAAAAATGCCAGAATAATTGTGGTTATTGCAATTTACTGGAAGGGGAACATATATACTGAACTCCAGGGATTTTTCTAGGATGGATCAATCAGGACAGTCTTCTAGTATTTCCTCAAATCAAAATCATCTTCAGCAGCATCATAGATATACCACTAATACAAAAGACTGAGTGCCAAGGCAGCCCCTCTTTTAGCTATATAAGACAATCACTACATTCAACAGAAAGCATGCTGATGATACTATACCGAGAAGCAAAGCAGGGTAGATTTGCAGAAACAATTTATGAACAGGGACAAAATATTTAGACTACCCTGTGAAAGGGGCTGTATCTGAGCTCTTTCTCAGGGCTTAGCTAGAGACTGGAGTAGAACAGCCTCTTGAATATCTGTACAGATGCTACCTAATAAAACAAAAAAGAAAGCCATTTTTGCTAACTGAGGACACCTCTGTGTCTGGGTTTCTTTAAAGTCAAGACTAAAGTTTAGCTTCCTGGTGATTATTATGTATTACAGTGCACCTGTTTGCAGGTGCATGTCAGCTGTTTTTTGAGTGCTCACAGAACTCTCTACATGTTTCTGTTAGAAGCATACGCTTGCTGCAGAGAGATCCCCAACTGTCACCCCAAAAGCTGCGCTTTCAATCTAAATACCTTTTTCAAAAAATTCATAAGACCAAACATAGTAAGTGCTTTTAAGAGAGAATTAAATACAAGCACCACAGGCTTAAAACAACTTAAGGGGAAACAAGGAAAAGTTAGCTCATAACATTTTCAGATCTCTTTCTCAGTTTCACCTTTCATTGTAAGTCACTATTTATACAATTAAGAGGTTCTTGGCAGACTCATTTGATCCATAATATTATGACCTTTATATTACTCATGCATCCACAACAGAGGTCAGAATGATAACTGCTTTCTCAGTTAAGTACAGGGTTGGCATTTAACAGCATAAACATACTTATCATGCCCTCAAGAAAGGATAAAAAGGTGCTATAGTACATTGTGCCAGATGTTAAGGTGAAATCTTAACTGTTTATCTTTAGTGGGAAACATAATTTTAGAATTCCTTCTACTACAGGAAAAACTACAGTTTTTCAAATGTACTACCTATCCAGTAAATCTGAAGGTTTAGGAACTCGCAACAATGAAAGGGAAAAAAATAGTTTTGAACCTGATGGTTGGCAGTTGGTTGGTTCTCAGTTTCTAACACAAATGTTGCCTTCAGGGAACCAAGAAGTGACGTAGGACTAAATTGAAAGCTTCACGTTACTAATAAATGTGCAGATATTAAAGCTCTCTTCCATTAAAATTCACAGGCTAGCAATTATTGCTTAAAGATAATGGTCATAACATCAGCTAGGAAAACAAAAGATTTAATTTTGTGAAACGTCATATAATTGCAATATGAAACAATAGAGGAATAGATAATGCATTTAGTTTTCACAGGTGAAGACTTCAATAAATCATCTGTGAGCTTACCACAGATGAGTCATTTATCTACTATTCAAATGAGTCTATGATCTACTGAAACTGGGGAGTTGCAAGAGCAATCTACATTTGAGATGGTGTCTCAAATAAGGTAGCAAGATCAGAAGAAGTAGCAAGAAAACAGAAATCTGAACACTAATGTTTAAGACAATAACCTCTCAATCAAAGAATTAAAGAAACAGCTTCTGAGGCTGTTTCTTACAAGCATGTCCTGAAGAGGGTTTGCCATGATACAGAGCATGTTTTTCAGAAGCTGAGATAACACAGCCAGTCCTCAGCTCCCCAAAGGCAGCAGCTCCCTGCCTGTTTCTTGGCTTATGCTACTAAATCAAGGGATGTCACTTGCACTTCCCTCCTTCCTTCTCTTAACATACCCTAGGGTTGTCAGAAGAATCGAGGACCATTAGGGCTATTAAAGAGAGGGGGAAGAGAAGGGGGAAAGATTAATACTAAGTTTAAGGACAAAACTGGTAACAGTCTTCAATTAAGCTTAAAGACTTTGGGTAGAGGCAAATACAGAGCAGAAATACTTAAATCTTTTCCATCCACTTAGTCTCTGGAAAACACAGATAGTATAGAGGAAAGATACTTGTGCTGCATGTGCCATTGGAAAAGCTAGGCTGAAGCAGCACACCAGCACCTATAGCTCACTAGCAAACTAAGTGGAACACCAGTTCCCTTGTAGGCATTAGGTGAAAGATAGAAGCATGGCCATGATTTTCACTAAGTACCAGTAAAACACTTACTGTCCTCATGAGCTTCTCGCACATGGAAGCAAAGACAGTGGTCATATGTACAAAGAACCTATATATGTCAGGATATCACATATGGAGAATAATGTGCATTGCACTAGTGGTGAATTTGGTTCTCTGACTACAGCATTTGCAGTTAGGTTGTCTTTAAAGCTGCAGGCTTTTCATGTTGAAGCAATTCTTAAGTACTCTAATGCTAAGTGTAATCACACATAGATTTTTCCATTAAAACTACAAAAGTCTTAAATACCCTGGGGGCGCTGGCCTCAATTAGTCCCTATTCTTCTATTCTTTTTCTCTCTGTACCACTGTGCCATCCCTTGGCGTAGGAGGAAAGGAAGACTGTCTCCTTAAGCCAAAAGCACAATCTTCTATTACACGAGTCCAGTTAAAGCAGAAGTAGATAAATTGCTTTCCGTACAATAGGGAGAAAAATTATGCTGGTTTCTGCTTATGTTCATTTTTTAAATTACAGTGTGGGAAAACTGAACATAGAGATATCATGGTTTTGGAAGTTTGCCTTGAGTGTATTTTACCATGGCTACATTTTTGATTGTTGGTTTTGGGTTTTTTTTTTTAGCCCAACAGAAGTCCCACAGTTCTTTGAAGGAGATTGTTTGCAAATTGCAAGGAGAAGCTATAATCCCTGAACGCAGCCTTTCCATTGTCATCTGTTGAATAGGTGAGCTTCATTTTTGTGTTACCAGCACTCAGTAGCATTGATCAGTTTTGCCATTGACACCAGGTTAATACTTTTGCAGAGAAAAAAAAAGCAAATTTTAGTGAACACGGGTAGGTAAATCTTCTGCTTTTATCTCTTTTCCAGGAAAAAGCACCTAAAAGCAAAAACTTACTAGACAGAGGGTAGGTGTTGCATTCAGCTGAATGGCCAGACCCAGCTCTGTTTGTCTAAGCATTTAATTTTTACCTGCTCAGCCCCTGCTACCCATTTCAGTATATTCAGTTTCCTACTTGTCTTGCATAATTTGAAGTACTGCTCATAGAAATATATGGATGGAGACACCATATAAAACACAGAGATTAAAATGATATCCAGCCTGCAATGAATTTATCTTCAGGCACCTCTCCAAGCAAGTCTTTGAAGAAGCTGGCTGAGTGGAATGGCTAAAGCAATGAACCAAGAGGAGTCATCGAAGCCGAGTTTAAAGAACATGAGTTGGAGCTGTATTCTAGAATCTAATCAATTAGATTATTCTTTCAATTTTTGTTCTGTCTCTAAGCTTTACCTTTTTCAGTGAGGAAAAAACCCAGCCACTTTTCAGCCTATGAAGAAGCATCTAATTTTCCTGTAACACAAGTCCTACCATTGTCAACCTATACAGTGCCTGAGTCATCTGAGGATGACAACCACATATTTTTTCCACAACTACTTGAAGTAATCTACCTCCTGAAAACCCATTTGCCAAGTGCCTTATGAAATACATTTCCTTAGTGATCTTTGGAAAGGCTATTTCTACACACAATACCTTTATTCTGAGCAAAACATTAATCTGCCAGCACTAGTATATAGGGAAAAAATGGTACTCCATCTTAAGTTCTAAAAGGTCTTTCTAATTTCCAACTCAAAATTTTATCAGAAGACAGGGCACTAGCACAAGATTCAGCAGATGCATTTGTGACTCTCCACAGCATCTGTGGCCTTGGTCAGGTCACTGATCTCTTTCTGTCTAGCTTTTCCAGCCCTTACCTTTTGCCCTTTTTATGTGGATTTAGAGGCAGGAACTCTCCTCCTATGGCACTTACCAGAGTCCCAGTAAAGCCTCTAGCAGCTATTGTTCCATAAAGCAGACCAGACCTGAAACTACATGTAGCATACCTCATCACATGAAACCATCATTGCTTCTGTCTTCAGGCTGACTCTCAGTGTATTTGACATACTTAAGTGTTAGACCAAAGAAAAACAAAATCAAAACCACCACTATCTTAAGATGAAGGCAGTGCCATAGATTCTGATAAGCTCTTCCCTGCTCAATAAAGAAGTTGTAGGATATTTGCTGTCCAGGCATGCAGGTAAAATTAATCTTACATCAGAAGGTCCTACATCAGAAAAGCTGCAGTACTATAGTGATGAGAAAGAGACAGCAGGGAGAATTACCTGCCCTGCTTGGCATGGGGGAGTCAATGGTGCTATGCTGGTATCAGCAGGTTCTCTAGTTATGTAAGTCCAGCTGCAACTCTGGCTCTCGCCAACTGATGCATCCTCCTCAGCATTTTCACAGCAGCTAGATTACTTTGATATTTCTCTTTCCTGGAAGGAAGAGCTCAGGATGGATGGATGTTTCATCATGGCCAGGAGACAAAAAAGCACTGACCAGATGCCAGCTGGCAAACAGCAAAGCACCCACAGTGCCCAGCAGCCCCATGCAATGGGATCCCCCTGCTGTGCAAATAGAAGAGTATTGCTCCAAAGGGCAAACTGGAAGTGTATACAAAGAAAAGCAGAGAATGTAGCAAAATTGAAGGACTTTTTTATTTCAACATATTTACTGTGGGGGCTTGAGATTGTTTTATACAAAATAATTTCCTTTTTAGTGGAAGAGCAAAACTGAATCTGCCAAGGGAAATAACAGAAGCTGTAGAAGCAATACATTTTTCAGCTGGGGTAGTCAAAACTTATTTCATTGTAGAGTACAAGTTCAGTTCAGTTAGATCCAGTCTGATGACAAACCATACAACTGCTTTTGTATAAGTGTTGCTTTATATAATTGACCAGATTAAGAAGGATGCAGCCATGGCCAGTGAGCAGGCACTGCTACCATGGAGCCAGCTGTACTGAGGCCGATCCCACCAGTAGCTTGCATGGAGGCTTGTCCCATACTGCTCCCCCCCGCCCCGTGACCAGGCCACCTGTTAACATTTCCTAACAATTTTTAACTTACATAGTTTCAGCTATGAGAAGTGCCATATTTTTGTAACATTTATGATTACAGAAGTAGTTGGAGTTTGAAATCTTTTACGTAATCCTTCTATTACATTCTCCTTCTTTGTTTGCTATAACCCACTTATATATATTAATAAATATAAGTCTCCAAACTCACCTTTCTTAAAAGCTCATTTCTATGCTGGCAAAGGCCTCAGTTCAGCTGCTGGAGAAGCAAGAGGTTCCCAGTGGCACCTTGTGACCATCTAGGTAGCCCTCTGATCACTGTCCTGCCTATTACAGCCACAGGAGAAAGACAAGATCAAATAGCCACAAAGACTGAATCAATCCCTGTCAGGGTGGATTGCACATTAGGAGATTTTAAATACTGTGAAAACTTGTGTTTCAAAGTGCCATCAGTCACATGTTTTCATAAGCACTACAGCTATTCAGTTCCTGCTGCTGGGGGTGGGGAAGCTTTTATTAACAAGTGCTGCTATGAACCACTCAAAACTTAAGTTCAGCTAGATTTTTCCTGCTACTCATAACAGGCCATACTCAGAGAGACCCACGTAGACTTTTACTAGAAGAAANAGCTATTCAGTTCCTGCTGCTGAGGGTGGGGAAGCTTTTATTAACAAGTGCTGCTATGAACCACTCAAAAACTTAAGTTCAGCTAGATTTTTCCTGCTATTCATAACAGGCCATACTCAGAGAGACCCACGTAGACTTTTACTAGAAGAAAGCTCTGCTATCCCAACAAAAGTAAATCTACTTTAACAACAAACCTACACAGTGTGAACCAGTCTGATCTATGCTGCTTGTGCGGATGGGCTGACCCACTGGGGAAGTGGAGTTTTACCACATAACTCAGAAGGTGATTCAACAAATCTCTCTCTCTCTCTCACACACACACACACACACAGATTGCAGGAATTATGTCTCAGTCTATCCAAAAGCACAAAACACCTCATTTCGAGAGCAGGACCATTTAGCAGACTTGCATGTACTATCATGTTTTTCTTGAAGGCAACACCAAGTGGGAAGGAAGTTAGAAGGAACAGAACTGTACAAACTACTTTATAAAAACAGAACTGATTTTCTCCAAAACGCTGAGACAAAGTTGCATTCCTAGACTGGAGCATATCTACCAAAATTTGAGCTGAACAGCCCCTGGAATTACCCCCACCACCAGGCATAGAGCTTTTATTGCAGTCATTGGGCTAGACCCTCCTCTCCATCGTGAGTGTAGCAAGGTAGTCAGAAACAGAAGGAACTAACATCTCTACATCAACGACTTCAAATCCCCAGGCAGACCCTCTGGGCTTTAAGCTGAAATACTTGAACCTTGCAGCTACCTTCCTTGGAAAAGCTCTTCCTCAAATGGGCCTAGACCAGTGTAGCATGGCGGAGCTCTCTCCCTTGGCCCCTTGTCACCTTCCTCCATCATAGCAGTGGTGACACCCCAGCTGGAACCCATTCTGCAAGGGTACACACTACCTATGGCAAGTTGTCTTTCAACATTTACAATTCATATTCATGATTATTTCAAGTGCCACACAGGAACATGATACTAAAAAAACACCAGTTCCTTCTTGTGTTTCTACTTAGCTTTTTCTCATCGCCAGGAGATTTATGAATTTAATCTCCATTTTATAGGACTAAACAATTTTAACAGCTAGAAGAAGAAAATGCTAAATTGTTTTTATTGCTGTTAGATGTTCAAAGACATCCTGCTACATACTGACATTTACATTTCACATTAAAAGTGAAATACGTTGGGAATGTGCAAGTATTTGTTTTAATTTGACCCATCTGTTAAATGAAAAAACAAAGAGGACTTCTAAATCACTATATATAAATTCAGCGATTTGTAACCAATCTATATGTTCATTTCTTCTGGGTTAAAACTTCCCTAAAGCATCACTCTTATGAAATATCCAAATTAAATTGCTTTGCATTGTTCTTAAGGATGCAGGCCACAGTTTCTTCCTCCTCAGTTTATTATTTCCCTACCCAAGTAAATTAGCAAGACTTGTATTAAGAATCTTGCCACTGAAATGATTTTGGAGAATTCACAGAATTTTCTACTGGCTTCAGAAAGCTAGAGCACAGAGGAAGTGTCACATATTGACAGCAAATTCCCTTAAGATAAAGCACAAGCTAATTGCCTTCACTTAGCTTTTAACACTCCTGCAAGCAGCACTAGGTCAGCCCTATTCCATGCTAAACCATCACCAAGAAAGAACAATAATCAAGAAGGGGAAGAAAAGCTAAGGCAATTTAACTTCACCCCTCAACCTAGCTACAATTTGCTACAGGATTGGGATCTTAGACTGAGCTTTAGCACAGATCTGGATGGTAATTTTACAAGGGGAGAGAGATCCACAGACATTTAAGGATCCTGCGGCAGCACTTAAGAGTAGAGCCTTATCTTTTATTTCACTTTGTGCAACATGCTGTATTTAGCATTTGCTGCTAAGCCTCTACCCCACAAATCAGTACTTTCAGTGAAGTAAAGATAGTGAAAGCCCTTTTAATCACTGAGGTATGGGACCTCCCATCCCACAGAGATGATTTCTTGCATTGCACAGGACAATTTCTTCATTAGGTGTACATTCTGAGGATAAGGAAAAGCTCTGTACAGCTTGGAGCATCACATGTCCCATTTGAAACCTTTGTCAATAGCAGCTCCACCTTTTCCCCAAAGCTTTAAGTCATATGCCTTGTCTGTATAACAAGTGCTCACCATGGCCCCAGCTCTAGCACAGGTGGAGCAGAAAAGGAGCCAGGTGCAACCTGGGCTCATTAGCCTGCAGCTTCATATCACAGCCATGCAAAAGCAAGACTAGACAAGGAACCAGAGAATGCTCAAAAAAAGTCTTAAAATATCTTATCTACATAAAGCTAGAAGTGGTCAGACCCACAAGTTTCAATTCTGCCTCTGCAATTATCAAGCAGGACACTAAAAAAGCATCACTGAAATACTAGGTCTACTCTGCATTCACACTCTAAATGGTTCATTTATTATATCCAGTATCATATTAAACAACCCAACAAAACAAGAACTAGCAGTAATACAGCCAGGGCATGATTAAGGGTGCTTCTAAGAGCATCAAGAAATGTGGAGACTGCATGGATCACAGCCCAGAAAGATTCAAGTTGGTGAAATGACGGCTTGATTAGTTTTTGCCTGACAAATGTGGCAAGAGAGATCAGAATCAAAGATAATTCCAAGGCCTTCAAATGAAACCAGGCAAAAAAAAAAAAAATTCCAAGAAGGCAACAGCAATTTGCAAGACCAAATCAATTCTCCAGCCCAGCTTTCTTAATGTCTGGATGCAACACATCTGAGACTATGTAAGTACCATTCAGGGAGCTTTCTGAATTAACAGGGACATGCCCTGTGGGCGGGACAAACTTCAGATCTTGCAAGACTCTTCCCTCCTATCAAGAGCCTTTACTCTGTATTACTTACATAATACATATACATGTATTTGTAATTTAATGAGAAAACATACAAGTAGAGCTACTTTATATCCAGGCAACCATTGCCTATTTCTAACCCAAAGATCAAGCAGCAGCACCCTGTTACCCATATTGCTGCATGTAGGCATGCAGGATAATCAAACAATAGAACCAGCAGAGAGCAAATGGAATTTTCCTTCTTATTCCCTCCCACCTGTTCTAACAGCAAAAAGAATGAGTCAAAAGTGCACAGGGAAATCAGTTTCCTAAAAACATATTAATGCAACCCAAGTATTTCTCTCCATCAATTTTGCCCCATTTTTAAAACATATATACCCCATTTGGGGAAATCTGGTGAGCTAAAATGGGGAAATCTGGGCTTCCTTCCCATGTGGAAAGGGGACAGGGGAGGGGAGGGGAGGCAGAGTAACACAAAGCTCTTACCCAGGAATAGAATGATCTGTCTCCTGGAGCTCTTGCTCTCCGAGCTCTCACTTTTTCTGAGGTACTGTTCCTGGTCTTTTAGTCGACCCTTCACTGCCACAGTTCCTTCCTTGTGGATCATCAGGGTCTTCATCATGCTGTGGCACATGAACATGACAGATCCCAGCACTATGATGTACACAGCAAAGGCACTGAAGATGCTGGCCTGAAAGATAGACCACTTGGAGGAGAGGCTGGTACAGATGGTCATATTGTGCTTCAGATCAGGAAGGTGGTGCCTGGACATAGACTTGTCACAGGCAGTCATACCTTGGTAGCCCTCAATAGTTTCCAGGGGGTATTCTGTGCCCATGGCAAAGAGCAGAGGCAGAGCCACTATGACAGACATCCCCCAGACAAAAGCAATGAGCAGCTTCACCGTGCGGGGTCCAGAGACGGCCTTGAACTTAAAGGGGTGGCAGATAGCCACATACCTCTCAAAGCTGAGGGTGGCAACATGCAGCACAGTGGCATAACTGCAGGCTTCAAAGAGGAAGTAGTAGAGCTTGCAAGCCACATTGCCATTGGGAGTAGAAAAGGGGCTCCAGATGGCACTGAAGAACTCCATGGGCATACCCAGCAGGATGACCAGCAGATCAGAGCAGGCCAGGCTCACCATGTGGTCTGTGACCTCTTTCTGCAGGTAGCCCTTCTTCTGCAGGATCCTGGTGGCCTTGATGGTGATGCTGTTGCCCAGGATGCCTGCAACAAAGATGCAGACATACACGGAGGCCAAAGTGATCTTAATCCAAGAAGACACTTCAAACTCAGGGATGTGGCTGTGGTCAATGAGATCAGAACAGTCTGAAGAGGATGTCTGTCCTGCCATGAGAAGCCCCATGGGGGGAAGAAGAGGGAGAAAAAGCCTTCTGCCCTCTCTAATGTTCAGATTCACAGCAAATGGATCCTTTCTTGCTTTGCCCCTCTCACTGCAATGCACAGGTTAGAGCAGTCAAACACAACAAACCTGTCTCAACTAGCCACACCTGTGGGTTTTGTTAGCAACAGCCACTGAGTCAGTGAGCTGAGCACAAAAGAGTTTCAGGTCTTACCTATCTCTATGGCAAACATCTCTTGCTCCTTTTGGATTTTTCTCCTTTCTCTACGAAGTGAAGCTGCCGTTCTCCAGCTCTCTGTGGTCTGAACTGCTCTTCTTTCAACATTTGCTTCTTCCTCTGAAAGCAAAGGCAGATTTTGGTCCCTGCCCCAGGAGGAGGAAGTTTCTGTGTGGTTATAGCTTCTTTGTTAACCATTAACCTAAATCTTGGCACAACCCACCCATTTTTGAAAAGCACTTCCTGTAATAAGAGCTCCTTCTCAGGGATAGATTGGGTTGATGGGGTCAAGCTGAATATTAACTGGGCTTCAGACTTCTATGTGCCAACATGCTTCACTACTTTACCTTTCCTTTAATGAAGACCTCAGTATCTGCCACAGCATTATTTGCTACACAGCTTGTGCAGCCATGGACTGATTTACATCATCAGGAGCTTCTGGTTTTCAGTTGCTGCTGATGAACTGGCAGCATCTTAAAATAACTGGTTAGACTCTAAAGAGACTTTTCATAAGTTATAAAATAAGATGAGCTCTAGATTTAAACAAATCCATTCTCTCCCTTTAATTTTCTTTCTTCTCTTGTTAGATAACAAAAATAATAAAGTTACTAATCCTGATCATGTTCATGATTTCAAGTAATCTGGAGTAGCAGAGGATGAAAATGGACTTCCTGCTCCTGTCTCACCTGAGGGAGAATGAATTTAATGCACCCTTTAGTTTTATTTTCAAACCATAGCACTGAAGGCTCCCGAGGTAACCCCTGGAAACATTTAATTAGAAGGTGTGTATATGGATTAGGAAACCTTTACATTACAGTGCAAAAAGGCAGAACAGCTTTTGCAGGTATAATCAAGAGAGAGGCCAATTACAGTGATCTGCTCCAATACCAAATCTAAGAACAGTGGGTTCACAAAGTGATTTCTATTAACTAGACAAGCACATGTGACACTTTCAGCTCATGATAAAAGAGAAACATTAGAAAGCTGTTATTAAGCAGTCTCCTCACATTCAGTGGTTATCACTGTATCTCAGCAGCCCAAGTATACAATGAACAAAAGATGCCCAAAACAGGATAATCAGCACCTGTTTCTACGCATTATTTATACATTCCAGTTTCAGAAGAATCACCTCAAACCTTGCACAACTTCAAACCTGTAGTCCCAGTAATTTTTCCTTATGTTTGATAATTCACATTTGTTCTGCTCAGACAAGCTTTGTATTATTACCCAATTTCTTTCACTTAATTTTACTTTATAAAAGTGTGAACAAAGATTACATATGCATGACTGAATTGTGGAAATGAAGCTAATTAAAATTTGCTGCTTACTATTAAAAGGGAAAAAGGGAGAGAGAGAGAGCAAAAGAGAAAGAAGACCCAATAGGATTAGATTTCACCCTTTTTTCCACACCAATTATAACATGCAGAACACAATTTTTCAGTTTTCAATATTATCTTTAGAATATACATGAAGTTCATTAACTTTCTAATAAAGAGCTGATGCCACAAAGGGGATAGGAAGGAAAGAAGCAATTGTGGATACTCATAGATTAAGACCACTAAAAGAAAATTTCACGTAAGTTACTGGACTACATAAACCAGCAGTGAGTATTCCAGAGATACATATAAAATCCCTATCATGGATGATTATAAAAAATATATATATCTTCCTGGAGGAAAACATTTATTCCTAACTAAAGGGGGAAGAAATTGTTGATGCCCTGTCCCTGTAAGTATACAAGGACAGATTGGATAGGGCTTTGAGAAACCTGGTTTAATGGAAGATGTTCCTACCCTTGGCAGTGAGATTGCAAACAGATGACCTTTAAGCTCCTTTGCAACTCAAAACCATCCTATGATTCTGTGATAAATGCGCTGAACAGGTCTTTGTGTCATGGAGGGGGAGAGCTCATAGTCTTTACCCTGCTGAATGATACCAGTTTATAAAATTATGGTTTGTGTCACAGTCTAATTTTAGGGATTTTCTTAAGTTTTACTCAGTATCTTGTAGCAGTGGGTACCACAAATTAATTTTTGTGTTGTTGCCTTTCCCTTAGCACTTATGAAAGTGAAAGTTGCTTGCGTGGTTGTACCTGGGAGAACACTGCAGGGAGCCCCTCTAGATCGAATTTGCGGCCATTGTGCACCATGACTTTAGCCCCCAGCACTGAAGAGAAGTCATAGAATCATAGAATAGTTAGGGTTGGAAAGGACCTTAATATCATCTAGTTCCAACCTCCATGCCATGGCAGAGATACCTCATACTAAACCATGTCACCCAAGGCTCTGTCTAACCTGGCCTTGAAAACTGCCAGGGATCATAGAATCATAGAATAGTTAGGGTTGGAAAGGACTTTAAGATCATCTAGTTCCAAAACCCCTGGATAAGCAGGGACACCTCACACTAAACTATGTCACCCAATGTTTCATCCAATCTGGCATTGAACACTGCCAGGGATGGAGCATTCACAACCTCCCTGGGCAACCCATTCCAGCATCTCACCACCCTAACAGGAAAGAATTTCTTCCTTATATCCAATCTAAACCTCTCCTGTTTTAGTTTGATCCCATTACAACTTGACCTCTCACTACAGTCCCTAATGAAGAGTCCCTCCCCAGCATCCCTATAGGCCCCGTTCAGATACCAGAANTCCCATTACAACTTGACCTCTCACTACAGTCCCTAATGAAGAGTCCCTCCCCAGCATCCCTATAGGCCCCCTTCAGATACCAGAAGGCTGCTATGATGTCTCCACGCAGCCTTCTCTTCCCCAGGCTGAACAGCCCCGAATCTCTCAGCTTGTCTTCGTATGGGAGATGCTGCAGTCCCCTGATCATCCTCGTGGCCGTACTCGGGACTTGTTCCAACAGCTCCATGTCCTTTTGATGTTGAGGACACCAGAACTGCACACAATACTCCAGGTGAGGTCTCACGAGAGCAGAGTAGAGGGGCAGGATCACCTCCTTCGACCTGCTGGTCATGCTCCTTTTGATGCATCCCAGGATACGGCTGGCTTTCTGGGCTGCAAGCGCACACTGAAGCTGGCTCATGTTCACTTTCTCATCGACCACCACCCCCAAGTCCCTCCCCACAGGGCTGCTCTGAAT